>APFE031168080.1:7565-39000 GCA_000404065.3 Pinus taeda | reverse complement strand
ACATAGCAAATAGAATCCATAATGTAAGCAGACAGATAAAACGGAGGATAGACCCTTTGTGACGAGGATCTCTTAGAACGGTAATTCATGACATCAGTGAACAAATTATCAGAAAATATTTTGGCCCAATCCACGAGATCGACATTTGTGGCAGCTTCTATGAGTGGTAGCCATTCAGCTGAAAATTTATTTATGTCTGGCATCCCAAACAGCCTGCAAAGCATGACTGCAGCAAAACAATATGGAGAGGTGAGAGAACTTGTGCTATAATTACCATTTTTATCCTTTTTTAGTGGCTCCTCTTTTCTGGTCCATTCTTTAGTGGTTTCTGCCAGGTTTGGATTCTCTGCTGCAAATTTCTAGACAAATTGCTTGTTGTAGGTCGTTTGAGGCTCCAAAAGATGATACATAAGCTTTAAGTCTTGCGCGGCGAATGATCTTATGAGCCCATGCCCTAGAGCCTTGAATTGTCTTCCTTGTAACTCTGCATTGTCAAGTATCCATTTGATCATAGCTGTATATGGAAATATCTTGGGTCTAGCTGCTATTCGATGGAGAAATGAACAAGCCAGCTCTTCTAAGGATGCCTCGGAAGAGTTTGGCGATCCCGCGGTGCTGTTGGCCTTCATTACTCTGGGATTTTCCTCCTCCATCAACCTATACATGCCTTCCTAGGTTGAAACTCCTGCATCCCTGTCGCATGCAGTGTCTGTGTACTAGGGCGCCATCTCCTTTGCCTTTTCCTTTGCCTCGAAGCCTTGGGCATTATTCTTCTTTCCCATTTGCTTCTGCGTTCGGATTTTTGAATGTTCTTATCTCCTAGTTCCTGCAGATTACAAGTGAGGTGGAAATGACTGATTGAGAAAGGTGATGGGAGAGTTTTAAATGCAATCGATATACTAAATATGCCACCTTACGTGAAACAATTCTTCAGCAAAGCACGCGTCTTTATTTCATTAAATAACTGACAACTAACTCACTTACTATCATTAAAAGGGCATGATTTGAAGTCAGATTATGGTAAGTGGTCTATCTTTGAATGGCGTGCCCAAAAGATTTGCGGTTAAACGATTCATGATTCGCTTTATGCTCTATCGAAGATCGTGCCATCACAAGGCGCACTTATCGCAAATCGCCAGAACGCGGAATGTGTCATCGCGGCGATCGCAATATCGCAGGTCGCAACATCGCGGGTAGCAGGAGTTTGATGTTTGTTAAGTATTGCCATTTCCTTTCTGCGATGTGCGGTCTTGCGATCGGCGTTATCGCAAATCGGGAGATTTTGAGGTTTTTCCTTATGGACACTACTTATTGCGACGCGACGTTAGGCTTAATGTTGGGGGGCCTTGCACATTAATGCAATTTCTTAAAGACCTTTTCCCCATCGTAGACTTAGGTGAAAATATTTGAAAGACTGCTTTTAAGCCTGCGATGGTATCTTTATTTTGAAGAAGGAAAATTTGATTTTTTCTCAAAATTATACTAGGGGTCCCCTATTCATTTAGTATTTTGGGTAGATAGTTAAATGAAAAAGGGGGTGGTTGTTGCTGGCCACAACAATTGGCGATTCACTTGGGAGAACCAGTTATCTCTGACTTTCTTTTGACGTTTTTCAAACTTCTAAAAATAATAAAAAATTTCTCAGAAAACTTAAACTTTATTATAGAAAGATAAAAATATTATACTTCAAAATATCAATGATATTTCGTTTCAACTCTTTTCTATTTACTTGTATTCTTAGCTTATTTTTGCATTTACATCAGCCCTTACTTGGTCTTGAATAAAAATTAAGATAAAGTCTTCTCTATATAGCAGTCCTTTTCAAATATGCTTCTTTGTCGCAGGTAGAGTCTCTGCTGCCAACAGGTGTCCATAGCCTCGACAGGGTTACCTATTAACCAGTGATGATCCTTTATCCTGCCTAAGTGTTTACAACTATTCAGAGAAAAACCCATTTTGACACTTTTTCTTTTTTATTCTCTAAAGAACTATGTCTTGGTTTGGTGGCCAAATTACGACACAGTCATTCACTAGATTTATACTTTTGCTGAAAAAGCTGGCTCGTGATGAGACCCCCTGTCTTTTGATTGCAACAATCTTGAGTCGTTGCCCTATTTTGGTGGACAGTTTTGGCAAAGTCAGCAAGCTATAATATCTGTGATAATGATAAGTCGGCTCGTGATGAGACCTCTTATTCTTTGAGATATAGTGTTTTCATTGGATTGCTTCCCTGAATGCTGCGATTTCCTTTGGCTGGGAGGAAGTCAATTTCCTTTCCTTAAGAAAGTTCTGGACGACAATAATAACGCTTCTTTGGTAATCGATGTTTCTATAGGGACTCCTCATCTTGTCATTGATGCCTTTCATTGTACTGACGTAAAACAATTACTTCGCTGAGATTATTTTCTTCAGTTTTTGGAGTTGAAACTAATATCATATCTGGATTAAAGTTCTATTGATAATAAAGATCAAGTTTCAAAGAAAAATATTTGTCATTCATAGAAGCAGAATTTCAAAATCCTAATAGAGAAAAAGGTGCCTCTCGTAAACATCGAATGCTATTTAACCAAAGCAAACTTTATTCATGGGAAAAACTTAACAAAGTGAGAGGTAGACATTCCCTAAGGTCGGGTAGACAATAGGGATGGTCTTCTTTCCTTATTTCGACTATCAACTACTCAAGAATAAACCTAACTACTTAACTAAACTACTCCTACTCCTACTCTAATTTTACACAAAAATTTGACTAGGTGAAATGATATTTCCAATGGAGCCACTTTCTCATTTTTACTCCTATACGTATGCAGCTTTCCAACGTTGGTGTTGAGAACAGAATTTTCTTTGGGATGTTAATGTTGGATACGGAATAAGAATGTATAATCCCAGTTGGAATTTTGTCCGAAATTTCTTTCTCACAAAATCTTCCTTCCAACTGAGTATCTATTGGATCATAAAAGTAAAGACGAATTTCTGTTGTATCTTGATGATCTTGTAATGAAGGAAGTTCTATACTTCCTTGACATAGCTTAGCTTTCTGCAATGGAAGCTCATCTTTTGGGTGCTCTTTGATAAGGTGTTCGTTATACCAGAATAATCTATCAAAAAACTGAAAATTTAAAACGCAATCTGATTTTGTACAAGATGAGTGTAAGTGGGAATAATAATAAAAAAGGTTTTTTGTACAAATAAAATTACAGTACAACTGGGATAAGTTTGTAAAATTTTGTTGTTCATAAGAACTGGCTAGGTCATGTGAAATAGAAGATAGACTATGATTATGAATAGGCATGGGGGTTTCTTCAAGGTATGAGTCATATATTGGGAGATCATCTTGGTCAGCAAAATCAGGCGAATGATCTTTGGCCTCAAAATGAGGATTGAATGATATGTTTTTCGAATCAGAATATCTCTCATTTTTATAGCTTTGATGAGTTACTTGAGATAAATCGATGACATCGTAGTTGGCAAAGTAACCATCATAACTGATTTTACCAGTTTCCCTAGATTCTTCCTTTTGGTCATATAATTTCAGACAAGGAAATTCAAGTGTTCCTTGCTTGGAAACAATCGAGGGATGTTCTATAGCTATCTCTTTATCTTGAAAATCTAACGATGACTTATTTGACTTATCCTCTATGTTTTTTGAAATATCTTTAATGTTGAGAGGGGAAAAGTTATCATCATTAAAAACATCAGGGTAAAGAGAGAAGTGTGATTCTGAAGCAACGTGTTTAAGATTATCATCATAGAAACATATTCGTTCATCAGATTCAATATAGACATCGGGTTTCAGGTCATATCTTTGTGTGCTGATACTTCCTAAAAGAAAAATAGTTTGCTGTTCTAACCTTGGCGTCTGCATCTGTTGATTGCAATGAGATCATCTGACCTCGTATCAAAGTCATCTCCTGGTTCCAAGGCAGGTTTCCCTCCATCGTCTTTGCTTTTGTCTTCTTGTATTAGAGTATGGATAACTCCTAGGCTCTGAGGGCTTTTTTCATTATGAGCGATTTTCATATTGAAATTGGAATTCTCGTTCATATTAGAAAGAAAAGAGACAAAACTTGGACTAATTTCTGCTTGATCAGATATAGGAGGCAGGGAAGGTTCAGCATAATCTAAAGATTCTTCATCTATGAGTTCAGTTTCTGTATCGTATTTTAGACAATCAAAATGAAATCGCATATTAAAATCTCTAATAGATTCATCGTTTTCTCTGAGATGATCAATTTCATCGTATACCTGGTAATAGTCATAACAATCAAATTCAAGAACAAAAATCTTGGCGAATTGATCCCAGCTGTGGATCGATGCAACTAGGAGGTTTCTGCACCATTTTCTAGCTTCCGCCGTGAGTGTAAGAGTAAAAATTCTGCATAGAACGCCTTCATCAATTCTTGGAATATCATAACTTGAAATTCTTTGAATAAATTGAAGGGCATGATTAAAAGTAGAAGAGTTATCCTTACCATTGAATTTTACCTGAGACAAGAGTCTTACCACTTCAAGTGGAGTGTTGGAAGAGGTAGGAACATGGATGCAGCTCCAAATGGGAAGTCTGTGAGCGGCCATCCAGATTCAAATGTTACGATTTGAAGATCATTCCAACAGACACTATGTTCAGGCCCTCCTTCTAGCGCAAAATATGTTGAAGCCCCGAAAATTGGGTCAACAACAAGGGGGATACCCACCTGGTCTGGACCTTGGTTAGTAGCTCCTTATCCGTTTGGTATAGCGGGTCCGACTGGGGATAACGGGACCGGTTTCCCGATCTTGGGTGTGTCTGTGTGTGTATAGAGTTGAACTATGCTGATCTGAGAGTATTTTAAAGCTAATCTAAATCAGATTCTTTAACTTTACTCTATGCTATTGTATCTAATGAGAAACAACAAATCAAATCTATTCTAACCGGTGATTGTATATTTTTCCATTATGCGATCTAAAAAATTCGAAGAAAAAACTGGAAATAAAATCATCAGCTATCATAAGAAAAGAAACCATTTGAGATAAACTACTTTGCATAAGAAGTTAGGCAAAACAGTTGTGAACAACATATCGCATAATAAGCCATTCATATGTCACACATAAACAATATGACTCCACCGTACAAAAATGCCAAATGATAACCCATATATTCATGCAGTAACATATAAACAACTGAAACTGTAAATTACTTAAAGAGTATAAGCAGACATTGCCAAGAGATAAAAGTACCATTTATGACTAGTTCTACCCATAAGCCTCAAGCAAAACAATCTATTTATACTTGTTGTAAAATCTACAAAGAGTACAGAAGTGCAATATCAGTAGTAGATATCAAAATTCAAGTAAAGATAAATTTCGATCCGTCCATTCATCAAAACCTCCTCTGAGGGTGCAGAAGTGCATGTTATGCGGATAAGTTTTTGACAAATCTCCGGACCCTTCTCTAAATGCATGAGAAGGGTTAAAATACTACCTCCTAAATCTAATAATAGTGTTTTTACAAAATTGTAGGATACGGTTCTCAAATGACCGCCCTTTTTCTAATCTAAACAAAAAGAAACAACAAACTACTAAAAATAAGTTATTTCCGGATTTAGTCTTTGTAATTGCAAGTGTCCAGCATGGATTTGAGAAGAGTCGGTTGGCCGACTTCTGCGCTGAGCTGGGCTGTGAAAACGGAATCGATGAGAGCTGGCACTACTTTCTCTGCTGAGTTTGTGATGCATTTCACAGTCATCCATTGACTGTGTGGCTTAACTAAGTATGCCCAACAACACTCCCAATTCAACCAGTTCAAAGCCTGAATTGCTTTTCCCTTTTCCTGGGCCTTCTCTTTCCATTCTGCCTCTATTCGTGACTTGTTTGGTAGGTATCCCGGGGTGGTTTCTGTGATTAAGTTAGCTCTGTGTAAATTTTCATTTACACAGTCTGTTATCACTCAGGTTGTCCCTAGGCTCCTAATAGGGATACAGCCGAGGTAACCACAAACCAATCTTCTGATTGCAGGTTCTAGCCCACCTGCAATCAGAGAGGGCTCTCTCCTTTCGATTCAACCTTAGTTGATGATTTTAGGCTAGCTTTCTGACTTCAAGGGAGTTTTGATTGTGATTGGAAAGAAGGTAGGATTCTCGAACAAAGAGGCATGGTAAGGTGTGATAAGTTTCGAACCATTGGGCATGGAGTCACAGATTGAGGTTTGCGAGCGTTTTCTTGGTCACAAGGGGATACGGAGCGGGATAGCCACACAGGATACAATTTTCTAACTGCTGAAAGTACGGAATGGACATTAGGGATGAAAGGCAAAGGAGAATCATTTCATCATGCTGACAAAGAGGAGAAATGGATGAATGGGATCCAGGAGCAGTTAAGAATTTCTAAGACATGCACTCATATGTGAAAGAAATAGCGTAAACCAGATCATTTAAGAATACAAGATCATAACTATTTCTGAAGAAAACATTGAAAAATGCAGAAATTGAACTCAAGGTGTAATGAAACAAATCTTAAGCTATTCTTTTTTCCTGCAATTTAGAAGGCGGTACGGTGGCAAAAAACATAAAATTAAACAGAGGAGAGGAACACTTATTGGATCATGTAGAAGCATAGGAATTCTGTGATTATTCCTTGGCCAAGAGAAAACATCAAGTAGTTTCGCAATCCATGCTTTCAACAATCTTTGATTATGGAAATTATGACAGTTACAATGCAAGTCTCTGCTCGGAGAAAATGCTGGAAAGAAGATTGACCAACAACTACTACCAACCAACCAACCCCTCACAACATTGCTCAGGGTGGTATTTATAAGCAAAATATCGGAAAGACATCATTACAAGTGACCTCGACAGGTTTGCTTAGAGAACTCTTCAAAAATCTAAGTGTTGTTGGAATTAAATGCAAGTAAATCTTTTTGGCTGCGCTGGAAGCAGCTGGATCGGAACAGGTAACGAGGTGGCCCTTAGGGGCCAGATGCGGTGCTGCTGGAATGATTGTGCTTCAGGAACTGCAGTTCGGCTCTGGTGTGAATTAAATGTGCAATAATTACGATTTGAGAGCTTCAAGTAGTTTCGCCCTCTTTCTATGAATCTGCTGGAAGATATTAAATTTTCTCCTGCTTCGGGCCGCTGCTCAAGATATTCGCTGATACTCTTTGCCGCTACATTGATGGCTCCCACCGTCGACTGGTACTATTTGACACGCTTGATGCCTGATGATTTGATTTGTTACACTTTAAACTCTGTGATTGATCTACTGCTGTCTTTAAACCGGATCCTTTAGGCACGATCGGGCGATTTTCAGACTTTTTCGGCTCGCAATGGGTTGAGAAATCAGAAGATTCCCCAAAGATTCCTCGAAATGGCCTATTTCCCGTAGCGATGCGCGATTAGCACTTCCCTAATCGCGCATCGAAAACTGCCTCTGTTTCTTGTTCTGGAGCTCCGAAGTGCGATTTTTCTTCCTGCGCGAAGTTTCGGCTTTCTGGCTGCTGACGTCAGGATGATGTCGGCTATACGACGGATGACGCCAGATGTGGTGGTTTCCTAGTACAGAGTGACGTGGTGAGGTGCTGATACTGTAGGTAGTGCGATGAATAAACTCCGATGCGATCGCAATATCGCATCGGCGGGGAACGAAGGGTGCTTGAGTTGGACACTCGGCACTTGCGACCGCCGACCGCCGATATCGCAATATCGCGTCGGGCGGAGATGGATGGGTGATGACTTGCATGGAGAGGAAAGTGCGATGTTGCGATGCGATCTGGCTTTAAGGTTCTATGGAGTGTAAGTTTTTGGGAGGGAAAGAGCAAGTAAGTGGGTGTGAATGGCATTTGAGGTTTCGGAAGGGGTTCTATTACCTTAGAGGGATTCTATAGTTTGGAAGGAGTCCATTGTATCTGGGAGGTGGTTTTGTAGGTCAAGGGTTCTTGCTGAGTTTCAGATAAACTGAGCAATTCCCAGGAGTACTTATGGTTATTTTTCAACTAGGGGGAGGGATATTACGTAGGGGGATTTTACTTAATATTAATAAAGGGATGGGAAGAATAGGGAGCTAAATAATAATGTTAGTGGTTAATATGGAGATGGTAAGAAAGCGCTAAGTTCAGGAGAGCTTAGGCTGTTATAAGGGGGGTAGGACCATACTTAAGAGAAAATATGGAACAATCTTTGAGTAAAGAAGATCTTTACTCAAGCTAGTGTTATGAAGATGATGGAACTTAAGAGGTGTCAAGCAGATCTTGACCTCTTTTGGGGAAGTTAGTTAATGATTGGGGAGAACAGAGAAGGGGAGTCAATTATACCTCTTTGGAGTTTCTTGCATAGAAATTCTTGCTGATTGTGTCTTGAATGATATGACACCTAAAAACCTGGAAACTGGTCAGCAATTTAGGATTCGACAACCTCAAAACTACCTACCCAGCCTACTTACCTAGCATTTTTTCTTCTTTTCTTTGGGGGTGCACTTCGACTTGCAAACCCGTCATTCATTTTTCTTTTGATGCTTTCCTATCTACATACTACCCTTATTTCTTCCAGAGCCCAGATTAAGCTGTTGGGCTCCTCTGCTTCTCTACCTATCTAAGAATCTGCCAACATTAAACTGTTTGGACAGATTTACAATCTCTATATTCTAAAACATGAAATTTAAACCTAGGGAGACCAAGATTAAACTGTTTGGACCTCCCTTTAAATGAAAAATGGTGATACTGGGATAACTTTACAAAATTTGGAAGGCAATTGAATGAACTTGAAGTAGCCTTCTTCACTTGGAGACTGTTAAGCAAATATGGAGCATTGCAGCAAGCAAAGTATGACATATTTGGCTTGTGAAATGCCAATAATGAAAAATGAATAACCTGCTGCAGCAGGAAGCTAACAGTGGCTCCACTCAGGGATGGCTGCTCCTTGTGAGAAGTCAAGAACAAAAGGTCAGAATGCCTTGGTTTTTAGTCTTTTGCTATTAAACTGTAAAGCGCTGCCTGCTTTCTTCCGCGTGCTTCAGTATTGTAAACTCTAAGAAGGACAAAAACTGATATATACAACTATGTACAAACCAAATACCATCTGCCCTTTCAAGCAGGAGGATCATTGTAGTGTTTCAACATCCGGCCATTGATTGGGCCCTCTTCCACTGTGCTGTTATCAAGAGATTTGAGAAAGTAGGTGTTATTGCCTTGCACAACGCTGATAACATATGGACCTTTCCACAAAAAATCAAATTTTGCATGTTTGCCCTTGTCTTCTCTTCTTGCATCCCATCTTAGAACTTTGCTGCCTACCCAGAAATCCTCTGCTTTAGTTCTCTTATCGAACATTTTCTTGAGTTTTTCTTGTAGACCCTGAGCTCTATTGAAAACTTCTTCTCTGGTTTGCTGAAGGTGAATGGTCTGATTAATTCTTCTTTGCATGTCGTTTGGTTCAACCTGAAGTTCTTGGAACAGTTTGATAGTAGGTATGCCTAGAGATGAAGGAAAACTGGCTTCCATGCCATATACAAGTTCATATGGGCTCATCCCGATGGACTTTTTGGTGGACAGTCGGTCTGCCCATAGGGCATTGGTGAGCTTTTTGTGCCATTTCTTTTTGTTCTCTTCTAGCATCTTCTTTATGATATTGATGAGGCTCTTATTGGAAGACTCGACCAGGCCATTACCTTGCGGGTAGTAGGCTGTGGAGTGACCTAAGGTAATGTGGTATTTGTGGAAAAAGTTAATGATTTTCTTAGATTTGAAAGCAGCAGCATTGTCGGTAATGATTTTCTCCGGGCAGCCAAATCTTGAAAGGATGTTGCTTTCAAGGAACTGGATAATGGTGGAGTCATTGGCTTGCCTACACGGGATGGCTTCAATCTATTTGGTGAAATAATCGGTGGCTGTTAAAATCCATTTGTGCTGGCCTGAGGAGGAGGGATGAATTTCTCCAACGAAGTCAAGACCCCATTGTTGAAAAGGTTTCTCGGTTGAAATGGGCTTTAGGGGCAGAGGCAATAGCTTTCTTTTTCCTTCAAATATTTGACATTTGTGGCATGAGGCAGTAAATCTTTTCACATCTGCAAACAAAGAAGGCTAGTAATAACCAGCTCGTAGGATCTTGTCCACCATAGATTTCCAATAAAAGTGTCCTCCGCAGTCACCTGCATGAAATTCTCTCATGACGCTGTTAGTTTCATCTATAGTCAAACATTTAAGCAAAATGCCTTCATAATTTTTCCAAAACAAAGCACCATCTATGACACAGAAGTTTGATGATTTCATTCTTAAAAATCTTTTCTTAGTTCTGGACAATCCTGGGGGAGTGCACAGGTTTAACAATACAAAGCAAATATCGGAATACCAAGGGGACTGTGTGAAGGTATCACTGATCTGTGGAGTCTCCAGCTCCGCTTCATCGTCCAGCTGATTAATGTCTAGTGCTTGGAAGTTTGTTTCGGCCATTAGCTTGGCTAGCCCTTGTCCTTTTACGAGCTTGGTGGAATTTATCTCAATGTCGTATTCAAGGATGCTAGCAATCCATTTGCCTCTTCTTCCTTCCAATCCTTCTTGAGTTAGTATATCCTTTACAACAGCATTATGGACATATGCGATCACATGGGATTAGAGGATGTAAATTCTGAAGTCTTTAATGGCTTTGACCAGGGCGTAGGCTTGCTTTTCCATGATCTGAAATTTTAGGGGTGCGTCTCTCAAAGCTTGACTGAAGAAAGCTATTGGTTTCTCGTTGCCCTGATCATCTTTCTGCATAAGGACTTCGGCTATGGTATGTTCTGATGCGAAAGAAAAAATGATAAAGTCTCTGTCAAATTGAGGACTGGTGAGGACAGGTGTTTGAGTCAGGGCTGTTTTTATACTCTCGAAATCTTGCTTGGCCTCAAGGGACCATCTCACCTTGGCGTCCTTTTTTAGCATGTTGCTCAATAGCCTTATTAGCTCGGCTAAATTGGGGATAAATCTCCTCAGGAAGTTGATTTTTCTGAGGAATCCTTGTAATTCTTTCGTGTTTCTTGGGTAAGGGATTTGGAGGATAGCTTGAATTATTTTTGGGTCGATTCTGATCCCATCTTTTGATATTATATGCCCTAGTAGCCTGCCTTCCTCTAGGGCAAACAGGGACTTCTTAGGGTTCAAGGAAATGCCGTATTTCCTACATGTTATGAAAATTTTCCTTAAGTGCTTAAGGTGTTGTAGGTCGGATTTGGAAAATGGGGTCAGGTCATCCAAGTAAACCACAAGGAAATCATGTATCTCCTTAGCGAACGCAATATCCATTGACCTCTGAAAGGTGGCGCCGACGTTTTTCAGCCCAAAAGGCATTTTAACATACTTGAATGTTCCCCAGGGTGTGGTAAAAGATGTTTTGTCCTGATCGTCTGGGTGAATAAGGATTTGGTTAAATCCTGAGAATCCATCTAGTAGAGAGATCCTAGAGGAACCCACTACTCTTTGCAGGATGTGGTCCATTTTGGGTAACGGGTAGTGACCTTTTAGAGAGACTTGGTTTAGATTTCTCAAGTCTACACATAGTATTATCTCCCCTGTTTTCTTTCTGGTGGGAACTAAGCTAGATACCCATTCCGAGAATCTAATGGGCGCGATGATCCCTGCTTCAAACATTCTTTTTATTTCTTTTTCAATCATAGGGAGAAGCATGGGATTGATTCTTCTGAGTTTTTGTTTGAACGATTTCTAATTCGGTCTTAGGGGAATGGTATGCTGGATCATTGAAGTGTCATAGGACTTCAATTCCTCATAACTCCAGGCAAATACATCTTTAAATTCTTAGAACAGATCCACATATTTTGGTTTTTGGTCAGGAGGCAGATTTTTAGAAAGTTTAATCATTCTGGGATGTTCGGTTGTTCCTATGTTGTATTCTTCTATGGTGGCATCCAAAGGTTCCATCTTTAGTTTTCTGGCCACATCATTGTCATCAAACATGTCTTCTAATGGGGTAAGGCCAGCAGGCAGAACATTTCCTTTTAGGTCAATAAACTCTTCTTTTACTTCGGTTGCCTTAGGTGAACAAAACTATTTCAGTTTCCCTATGTTTGTACTGTCAAAAATAGTTGGGCTAAGTATCTATTCAGCCATGGTGGCTGTTAGGGTCAGGCGATTTTCTTTTGCTAACTGTTGTGATTCGGCTATAGCATCCATATCAATGTTTGTGCTAAAGAATTCATTTTCTAGAGTCAAAAAATTGTTAATCTGGGCATCATCTTGGAATACCTGCCAATTCTCGACATTGTTAGGAATTGACGGTCTGTGTTTTACTTCTGCGGTGAGGTGGTGACTTGGTCCAAAGGGAAGCCTACATGTGCTAGCAAAGATAGCTAGGCTATGGGCATGAATATTATGATCTCATGCGATTTTGGCCAACTCAAAATCACTGAAGGTGCTAAGCAATTCGTTGGCAGCGGCTCTGTAAGCTCTCATTCTACTATCATTAGCGACGAAGTTGCCCTTTATCTGTTGTATGATGAGGTCTGAATCACCCAGGATGGAAATTGTGGTAGCTCCTAGGGTTTTGAGCAACTTGAGGCCTAAGAGAAGGGCTTCATACTCCGCCATGTTGTTTGTACATCTAAACTTGAGTCTATAGGCATGGCCTTGTGCGTGATTCTCGTGAGTATTATAAATCCACACCCCAGCCCCTGCTCCTAACTTGTTAACTGCACCATCAAATTCTAAATACCATGAGACTTCTCGTCCAAGGCGTGTATTGGGGATTCGAGTGGTATGCGGAGCGGATGAGCTGGTGGCTTCTGTTTCGGGATTTTCTTCTTGTCTTGTGCTGGTTGCCCTGGTTGTTGAGACAATTTCATGCAAATTGGCAACTGATCTCTTATTGGCATTGGTTTCTTGCTCTAGGGATAACGGTTTGTCAGGAGTTGGAGGGCTTGTATTATCATTAAACAAAATAAAAGAATCCATATCAGAATGGATTGAGTATACTGGAAAATTTTGGGGTTTCTCCTCACTACTTACTACATATTTCATTAATGTCTCCATATAAAGTCTCTTTGGTTGCCCAAAGACAGATATAGTGGAGTAAGAGAGGTCGAGTTGAAGGGATCCTTGCAATTTTGCTCCCCATGATCTGGATAGCAGCATGCCATAGTTCGTGGGGATTTCAGCAACTACTACGTCCATTAAGATTGTCTTGTTGGGAAACTGGACTAGGGATACACAAATATCTTTGATTAGGCCTAGACACTTGACCTGACTTGAATCAAACGAATACAGATCTTTATAGGGTCGGGTGACATCAAGATTCAACTTTTCTAGTACAACTTTGGGCATGAGGTTATGTGAGGCGCCTGAGTCAAACATGGCATTTTGCAGTATCTTATCGTGTATGTGCACGCTGACATAGAAAGGCGGAACCGGTCCGTATGTTTTTTTTCCGTCAACCTCTGGCCCGACAGTAGTTCAGGGGTGTCATCTAGAATGTTTACATCATCCCTAACCTCCGGCAATTGAAGTGATTTTTGAATTTGTTGTCTATATATGTCATGCTTATCTAGTTCTGAGAGGGGAATGGAGATTTTAAGTTTTCCAATTTCTGTTTCTAGGTTGAATGGTTTTTCTATTGGGTTCCGGGTATTGACAGTGGTGAACTTTTCTTTTTCATGCGTACTCTCTGTATTCTCTTTTGGAGCATCCGTATCACGGTGTCTGACCGTCTGTGGTATCTCTGTTCTGGGAATATTTTCGGGAATGCTCTTCAGATCTTTTTCCAGATGGGGAGTGGGCAGGGGCTGCTCCATAGAACCATGTGTATTTGTTACATCTTCCACAATAACTTGTTGAGAATTTGGGACATGGCTGTCAGTTGTTTGACTGTTGGTGCTCTTCCCTTTAGCTTTGTTGGGTTGTTTGCTATATTTTGCTTTGCTAGGTGAAAAAACATCGACAGTCCGTGTTCTTAGTTTGTATTTCTTATAAACTTCGTATATAGCAGTGTCATAACCTTGTTTAAAGTCAAAGGACTCGCCCGATTTGGTGTGGAATTGTTCTAAATTAAGGTATGGTCAGTTTTCTTCCATGAGGAAGGATTCCTGTTTGCTTTCTGAATCAACTAGGTTCATTAGGGTCCCGTCTGTGGGATCAACAGATGTAGATGCCTCAGCATAGTTTTATTGAAAAGGAGGTCTAATGTCGTGATCCTGACTGGCCCTTCCTACATTCAAATTTTGGGTCTTTCTGAAGGTTGGGTTCCTTGCGGCATTGGGCTATTGACTTTCCCACGAATTTTTCCTCTCCACGTTGTCTAATCTATCTCCCAGCCTGTTCATGGAACTGATGACCGCATCGAGCTTCTGCTCAAAAGATGATGGTTCTTCTTTGAAAGTGGTTTTTCTCTCGGATCTGGTTCTTTTTCTTTTAGCGATTAGGTTTGGTTCCACGCTTACTACGGCATCTTGCATTTCTGCGAGGCTTTGAGGGGCTCTTTCCTTAATTGATACGCCATCTCGGCATCAAAGCCATTGTGGAACTTGTATAAAGCAAGGTCCTGTGGAGGTCTTAAATTTGGAGGTATCGCGTTGTAAACATTGTTAAATCTAGCGCAGTAATCCAGAACAGCTTCCCCAGGTCCTCTCTTGATAAACTCATATTCGGATAGTATGTGCAGGGGGTCCTTCTTTTTCTCCCATCTGTTAATGAAAGTTTGGTATAAAGCTTCCGGGTTTAGTATTGAATTAGGTGGAAGCGCTCTAAACCAGGTTCTGACATCACCGGTCAGACTTTGAACAAAGATCTTCATTCTTACGCTATCATCATCTATCTCATAACTCTCGAAATAATCCTGCACTTTCTTTGTATGTTGTAGGGCGGTGCAAGAGGTTGTGCCATCAAAGTAAGTGATTTTTTATTGGTAGTCCTGAGGCATTGCCCCGGGATTAGCAGGTAATTGTAATGGTGCATATCTAGCCATGATGACGGGGATGAGCGGAACACCTAAGGCGAGGGGGATTACGGGAATAACAGGGGAAGAAGGAGTAGTCGAAGTGGTAGGGATATGGGATAGAGGTGTGGTGGAGCTACTTGGAGAAGGGGGTGATGAGCCAAAGGAGCTCGGGGTGGACCGGAATAGAACTTTGACAGGGTTTGGTACAACAATTGGCTGAACTATTTTAGGACTAACAGGGGTCTGGCAATCTTTTTGTTTTTGTTTCCTAACAATCTTAGGAATTAAATTAGGATTTTCAACGATGGTCAGGTTATTTGGATCAGGATTTGATCGTGTATTATGTGTTTGTTTCTTAGGAGCTAGCTTCTAATATGGCTTTGAAAATCTTCTAATAAACATGCAACCACAGGTCGGCCGATCCTTTCACAAGACGGCTTCTTCCTCTGTAAGGCTGTAGACTGGTTTCATTGATTTATCTGAGGAGGTCCCCAGTGGAGTCGCCATTATGTTATCACTTAGGTTGTCCCTAGGCTCCTAATAGGGATACGGCCGAGGTAACCACAAACCAATCTTCTGATTACAGGTTCTAGCCCACCTGCAATCGGAGAGGGCTCTCTCCTTTCGATTCAACCTTAGTTGATGATTTTAGGCTAGCTTTCTGACTTCAAGGGAGTGTTGATTGTGATTGGAAAGAAGGTAGGATTCTCGAACAAAGAGGCATGGTAAGGTGTGATAAGTTTCGAACCATTGGGCATGGAGTCAAAGGTTGAGGCTTGCGAGCATTTTCTTGGTCACAAGGGGATACGGAGTGGGATAGCCACATAGGATGAAAGGCAAAGGAGAATCATTTCATCATGCTGACAAAGAGGAGAAATGGATGAATGGGATCCAGGAGCAGTTAAGAATTCCTAAGACATGCACTCATATGTGAAAGAAATAGCGTAAACCAGATCATTTAAGAATACAACCTCATAACTATTTCTGAAGAAAAAATTGAAAAACGCAGAAATTGAACTTAAGGTGTAATGAAACAAATCTTAAGCTATTCTTTTTTCCTGCAATTTAGAAGGTGGTACGGTGGCAAAAAACATAAAATTAAACATAGGAGAGGAACACTTATTGGATCATGTAGAAGCACAGGAATTCCGTGATCATTCCTTGGCCAAGAGAAAACATCAAGTAGTTTTGCAATCCATGCTTTCAACAATCTTTGATTATGGAAATTATGACAGTTACAATACGAGTCTCTGCTCGGAGAAAATGCTGGAAAGAAGACTGACCAACAACTACTACCAACCAACCAACCTCTCACAACATTGCTTAGGGTGGTATTTATAAACAAAATATCGGAAAGACATCATTACAAGTGACCTCGATAGGTCTGCTTAGAGAACTCTTAAAAAATCTAAGTTTTGCTGGAATTAAATGCAAGTAAATCTTTTTGGCTGCGCTGGAGGCAGCTAGAACGGAACAGGTGACTAGGTGGCCCTTGGGGGCCAAATGTGGTGCTGCTGGAATGATTGTGCTTCGAGAACTGCAGTTCAGCTCTTGTGTGAATTAAATGTGCAATAATTACGATTTGAGAGCTTCAAGTAGTTTCGCCCTCTTTCTATGAATCTGCTGGAAGATATTAAATTTTCTCCTGCTTTGGGCCGCTGCTCAAGATATTCGTTGATACTCTTTGCCGCTACATTGATGGCTCCCATCGTCGACTGGTACTCTTTGACACGCTTGATGCCTGATGATTTGATCTGATACACTTTAAACTCTGTGATTGATCTGCTGCTGTCTTTAAACCGGATCCTTTAGGCACGATTAGGCGATTTTCGGGCTTTTTCGACGCGCAATGGGCTGAGAAATCAGAATATTCCCCAAAGATTCCTCGAAATGGCCTATTTACCGTAGCGATGCGCAATTAGCGCTTCGCTAATCGCGCATCGAAAACTGCCTCTGTTTCTTATTCTCGAGCTCCGAAGTGCGATTTTTCTTCCTGCGCGAAGTTTCAGCTTTCTGGCTGCTGACGTCAGCATGACCTCGGCTGTACGGTGGATGACGTTAGATGTGGTGGGTCCTTGGTACAGAGCGACGTGGTGAGGTGCTGATACTATAGGTAATGCGATGAAGAAACTCCGATGCTATCGCAATATCGCATTGGCGGGGAACGGAGGGTGCTTGGGTTGGACACTCGGCGCTTGCGACCGCCGACCGCCGATATCACAATATCGCGTCGGGTGGAGACGGATGGGTGATGACCTGCATGGAGAGGAAAGTGCGATGTTGCGATGCGATCTGGCTTTAAGTTTCTATGGAGTGTAAGTTTTTGGGAGGGAAAGAGCAAGTAAGTGGGTGTGAAGGGAATTTGAGGTTTCGGAAGGCGTCCGATTACCTCAGAGGGATTCTATAGTTTGGAAGGAGTCCATTGTATCTGGGAGGTGGTTTTGGAGGTCAAGGGTTCTTGCTGAGTTTTAGATAAACTGAGCAATTCCCAGGAGTACTTATGGTTATTTTTCAACTAGGGGGAGGGATATTACATAGGGGGATTTTACTTAATATTAATAAGGGGATGGGAAGAATAGGGAGCTAAATAATAATGTTAGTGGGAAGAATGGAGATGGTAAGAAAGCGCTAAGTTCAGGAGAGCTTAGGCTGTTATAAGGGGGGTAGGACCATACTTAAGAGAAAATATAGAACAATCTTTGAGTAAAGCAGATCTTTACTCAAGCTAGTGTTATGAAGATGATGGAACTTAAGAGGTGTCAAGCAGATCTTGACCTCTTTTGGGGAAGTTAGTTAATGATTGGGGAGAACAGAGAAGGGGAGTTAGTTATACCTCTTTGGAGTTTCTTGCATAGAAATTCTTGCCGATTGTGTCCTAAATGATATGACACCTGAAAACCTGGAAACTGGTCAGCAATTTAGGATTCAACAACCTCAGAACTACCTACCCAGCCTACTTACCTAGCATTTTTTCTTCTTTTGTTTGGGGGTGCACTTCGACTTGCAAACCCGTCATTCATTTTTCTTTTGATGCTTTCCTATCTACATACTACCCTTATTTCTTCCAGAGCCCAGATTAAGCTGTTGGGCTCCTCTGCTTCTCTACCTATCTAAGAATCTGCCAACATTAAACTGTTTGGACAGATTTACAATCTCTATATTCTAAAACAGGAAATTTAAACCTAGGGAGACCAAGATTAAACTGTTTGGACCTCCCTTTAATTGAAAAATGGCGATACAGGGATAACTTTACAAAATTTGGAAGGAAATTGAATGAACTTGAAGTAGCCTTCTTCACTTGGAGACTGTTAAGCAAATATGGAGCATTGCAGCAAGCAAAGTATGACATATTTGGCCTGTGAAATGCCAATCATGAAAAATGAATAACCTGCTGCAGCAGGAAGCTAACAGTGGCTCCACTCAGGGATGGCTTCTCTTTGTGAGAAGTCAAGAACAGTAGTTCAGAACGCCTTGGTTTTTAGTCTTTTGCTGTTAAACTGTAAAGTGCCGCCTGCTTTCTTCCGCGTGCTTCAGTATTGTAAACTCTAAGAAGGACAAAAACTGATATATACAACTATGTACAAACCAACTTCCATCTTCCCCTTCAAGTAGGAGGATCATTGTAGTGTTTCAACATCTGGCCATTGATCGGGCCCTCTTCCGCTGTGCTGTTATCAAGAGATTTGAGAAAGTAGGTGTTATTGCCTTGCACAATGTTGATAACATATGGACCTTTCGGCAAAAAATCAAATTTTGCATGTTTGCCCTTGTCTTCTCTTCTTGCATCCCATCTTAGAACTTTGCTGCCTACCCAGAAATCCTCTGCTTTAGTTCTCTTATCGAACATTTTCTTGAGTTTTTCTTGTAGACCCTGAGCTCTATTGAAAACTTCTTCTCTGGTTTGCTGAAGGTGAATGGTCTGATTAATTCTTCTTTGCATGTCATTTGGTTCAGCCTGAAGTTCTTGCAACAGTTTGATAGTAGGTATGCCCAGAGATGAAGGAAACCTGGCTTCCATGCCATATACAAGTTCATATGGGCTCATCCTGATGGACTTTTTGGTGGACAGTCGGTCTGCCCATAGGGCATTGGTGAGATTTTTGTGCCAGTTCTTTTTGTTCTCTTCTAGCATCTTCTTTATGATATTGATGAGGCTCTTATTGGAAGACTTGGCCAGGCCATTACCTTGCAGGTAGTAGGCTGTGGAGTGATCTAAGGTAATGTGGTATTTGTGGTAAAAGTTAATGGTTTTCTTAGATTTGAAAGTAGCAGCGTTGTCGGTAATGATTTTCTCTGGGCAGCCAAATCTTGAAAGGATGTTGCTTTCAAGGAACTGGATAATGGTGGAGTCATTGGCTTGCCTACATGGGATGGCTTCAATCCATTTGGTAAAATAGTCGGTGGCTGTTAAAATCCATTTGTGCTGGCCTGAGGAGGAAGGATGAATTTCTCCAACGAAGTCAAGACCCCATTGTTGAAAAGGTTTCTCGGTTGAAATGGGCTTTAGGGGCAGAGGCAATAGCTTTCTTTTTCCTTCAAAGATTTGGCATTTGTGGCATGAGGTAGTAAATCTTTTCACATCTGCAAACAAAGAAGGCCAGTAATAACCAGCTCGTAGGATCTTGTCTGCCGTAGATTTCCAATATAAGTGTCCTCCGCAGTCACCTGCATGAAATTCTCTCATGACGCTGTTAGTTTCATCTATAGTCAAACATTTAAGCAAAATGCCTTCATAATTTTTCAAAAACAAAGCACCATCTATGACACAGAAGTTTGATGATTTCATTCTTAAAAATCTTTTCTTAGTTCTGGACAATCCCAGGGGAGCGCACAAGTTTAACAATACAAAGCAAATATCAGAATACCAAAGGGACTGTGTGAAGGTATCACTGATCTGTGGAGTTGCCAGCTCCGTTTCATCGTGCAGCTGATTAATGTCTAGTGCTTGGAAGTTTGTTTCGGCCATTAGCTTGGCTAGCCCTTGTCCTTTTACGAGCTTGGTGGACTTTATCTCAATGTCGTATTCAAGGATGCTAGCAATCCATTTGCATCTTCTGCCTTCCAATCCTTCTTGAGTTAGTATATCCTTTACAACGACATTAGGGACATATGCGATCACATGGGAGTAGAGGATGTAAATTCTGAAGTCTTTGATGGCTTTGACCAGGGCGTAGGCTTACTTTTCCATGATCTGAAATTTTATGGGTGCGTCTCTCAAAGCTCGATTGAAGAAAGCTATTGGTTTCTCGTTGCCCTGATCATCTTTCTGCAGAAGGACTGCGACTATGGTATGTTTTGATGCGAAAGAAAAAATGATAAAGTCTCTGTCAAATTGAGGACTGGTGAGGACAGGTGTTTGAGTCAGGGCCGTTTTTATACTCTCGAAAGCTTGCTTGGCCTCAAGGGACCATCTCACCTTGGCGTCCTTTTTTAGCATGTTGCTCAATAGCCTTATTAGCTCGGCTAAATTGGGGATAAATCTCCTCAGGAAGTTGATTTTTCCGAGGAATCCTTGTAATTCTTTCGTGTTTCTTGGGTAAGGGATTTGGAGGATAGCCTGAATTCTTTCTGGGTCGATTCTGATCCCATCTTTTGATATTATATGCCCTAGTAGCCTGCCTTCCTCTAGGGCAAAGAGGGACTTCTTAGGGTTCAAGGAAATGCCGTATTTCCTACATGTTATGAAAATTTGCCTTAAGTGCTTAAGGTGTTGTAGGTTGGATTTGGAAAATGGGGTCAGGTCATCCAAGTAAACCACAAGGAAATCATGTATCTCCTTAGTGAACGCAATATCCATTGCCCTCTGAAAGGTGGTGTCGGCGTTTTTCAGCCCAAAAGGCATTTTAACATACTTGAACGTTCCCCAGGGTGTGGTAGAAGCTGTTTTGTCCTGATCGTCTGGGTGAACAAGTATTTGGTTAAATCCTGAGAATCCATCCAGTAGAGAGATCCTAGAGGAACCCACTACTCTTTGCAGGATGTGGTCCATTTTGGGTAACGGGTAGTGGTCTTTTAGAGAGACTTGGTTTAGATTTCTCAAGTCTACACACAGTCTTATCTCCCCTGTTTTCTTTCTGGTGGGAACTAAGTTAGATACCCATTCCGAGAATCTAATGGGCACGATGATCCCTGCTTCAAACATTCTTTTTATTTCTTTTTCAATCATAGGGAGAAGCATGGGGTTGATTCTTCTGAGTTTTTGTTTGAACGGTTTCTGATTCGGTCTTAGGGGAATGGTATGCTGGATCACTGAAGTGTCATAGGACTTCAAGTCCTCATAACTCCAGGCAAATACATCTTGAAATTCTTTGAACAGATCCACATATTTTGGTTTTTGGTCAGGAGGCAGATTTTTAGAAAGTTTAATCATTCTGGGATGTTCTACTGTTCCTATGTTGTATTCTTCTATGGCGGCATCCAAAGGTTCCATCTTTGGTTTTCTAGCCACATCGTTGTCATCAAACATGTCTTCCAATGGGGTAAGGCCATCTAGCAAAACATTTCCTTTTAGGTCAATAAACTCTTCTTTTACTTCGGCTGCCTTAGGTGAAGAAAATTGTTTCAGTTGCCTTATGTTTGTACTGTCAAAAATAGTTGGGCTAAGTATTTGTTCAGCCATGGTGGCTGTTAGGGTCAGGCGATTTTCTTCTGCTAACTGTTGTGATTCGGCTATAGCATCCATGTCAATGTTTGTGCTAGAGAATTCATTTTCTAGAGTCAAAAAATTGTTAATCTGGGCATCATCTTGGAATACCTGCCAATTATTGACATTGTTAGGAATTGATGGTTTGTGTTTTACTTCTGCAGTGAAGTGGTGACTTGGTCCAAAGGGAAGCCTACATGTGCTAGCGAATGTAGCTAGGCTATGGGCATGAATATTATGATCTCGTGCGATTTTGGCCAACTCAAAATCACTAAAGGTGCTAAGAAATTCGCTGGTAGCGGCTTTGTAAGCTCTCATTCTACTATCATTAGCGACAAAGTTCCCCTTTATCTATTGTATGATGAGGTTCGAATCACCCAGGATGGAAATTGTGGTAGCTCCCAGGGTTTTGAGCAACTTGAGGCCTAAGAAAAGGGCTTCATACTCCGCCATGTTGTTTGTACATCTAAAATTGAGTCTATAGGCATGGCCTTGTGCATGATTCTCGTGAGTATTATAAATCCACACCTCAGCCCCTGCTCCTAACTTGTTAACTGCACCATCAAATTCTAAATACCATGAGACTTCTCGTCCAAGGCGTGTATTGGGGATTCAAGTTGTATGCGGAGCGGATGAGCTGGTGGCTTCTGTTTCGGGATTTTCTTCTTGTCCTGTGCTGGTTGCCCTGGCTGTTGAGACAATTTCATGCGAATTGGCAACTGATCTCTTATTGGCATTGGTTTCTTGCTCTGCGGATAACGGTTTGTCAGGAGTTGGAGGGCTTGTATTATCATTAAACAAAATAAAAGAATCCATATCAGAATGGATTGAGTATATTGGAAAATTTTGGGGTTTCTCCTCACTACTTACCACATACTTCATTAAAGTCTCCCTATAAAGTCTCTTTGGTTTCCCAAAGACAGATATAGTGGCGTAAGAGAGGTCGAGTTGAAGGGATCCTTGCAATTTTTCTCCCCATGATCTGGATAGCAGCATGCCATAGTTCATGGGGATGTCAGCAACTACTACGTCCATTAAGATTGTTTTGTTGGGAAACTGGACTAGGGATACACAGAGATCTTTGATTAGGCCTAGACACTTGACTTGACTTGAATCAAACGAATACAGATCTTTATAGGGTCGGGTGACATCGAGATTCAAATTTTCCATTACAGCTTTGGGCATGAGGTTATGTGAGGCGCCTGAGTCAAACATGGCATTGTGTAGTATCTTATCGTGTATGTGCAGGCTGACATAGAAAGGCGGAACCGGTCCGTATGTTGTTTTTTCGTCAACCTCTGGCCCGAACATTAGTTCAGGGGTGTCATCTAGAATTTTTACATCATCCCTAACCTCCGACAATTGAAGTTATTTTTGAATTTGTTGTCTATATACGTCATGCTTAGCCAGTTCTGAGAGGGGAATGGAGATTTTAAGTTTTCCAATTTCTGTTTCTAGGCTGAATGGTTTTTCTATTGGGTTCCGGGTATTGACAGTGGTGAACTTTTCTTTTTCAGGCGTACCCTCTGTATTCTCTTTTGGAGCATCCGTATCACGGTGTCTGACCGTCTGTGGTATCTCCGTTATGGGAAAATTTTCGGGAATGCTCTTCAGATCTTTTTCCGGATGGGGAGTGGGCAGGGGCTACTCCATAGAACCATATGTATCTGTTACATCTTCCACAATAACTTGTTGAGAATTTGGGACATGGATGTCAGTTGTTTGACTATTGGTGCTCTTCCCTTTACCTTTGTTGGGCTGTTTACTATCTTTTACTTTGCTAGGCGAAAAAAATTCGACAGTCCGTGTTCTTAGTTTGTATTGCTTATGAACTTCGTATATAGCAATGTCATAACCGTGTTTAAAGTCAAAGGACTCACCCGATTTGGTGCGGAATTGTTCTAAATTAAGTTATGGTCGGTTTTCTTCCGTGAGGAAGGATTGCTGTTCGCTTTCTGAATCAACCAGGTTCATTAGGGTCCCGTCTGTGGGATCAGCGGATGTAGATGCCTCAGCATAGTTTTCTTGAAAAGGAGGTCTAATGTCGTGATCTTGAATGGCCCTTCCTACATTCAAATTTTGGGTCTTTCTGAAGGTTGGGTTCCTTGTAGCATTGGGCTGTTGACTTTCCCACAAATTTTTCCTCTCCACGTTGTCTAATCTATCTCCCAGCCTATTCATGGAACTGACAACCTCATCGAGCTTCTGCTCAAAAGATGAGGGTTCTTCTTTGAAAGTGGTTTTTCTCTCGGATCTGGTTCTGTTTCTTTTAGCGATTAGGTTTGCTTCCATGCTTACTGCGGCATCTTACATTTCTGCGAGGCTTTGAGGGGCTCTTTCCCTTAATTGATACGCCATCTCGACATCAAAGCCATCTGAGAACTTGTATAAAACAAGGTTCGGTGGAGGTCTTAAATTTGGAGGTATCCCATTGTAAACATTGTTAAATCTGGCGTAGTAATCCAGAACAGCTTCCCCAGGTCCTCTCTTGATAGAGTCATATTCGGATAGTATGTGCAGGGGGTCATTCTTTTTCTCCCATCTGTTAATGAAAGTTTGGTATAAAGCTTCCAGGTTTAGTATTGAATTAGGTGGAAGTGCCCTAAACCAGGTTCTGACATCACCGGTCAGACTTTGAACAAAGATCTTCATTCTTACGCTATCATCATCTATCTCATAACTCTCGAAATAATCCTGCATTTTCTTTGTATGTTGTAGGGCGGTGCAAGAGGTTGTGCCATCGAAGTAAGTGATTTTTGATTGGTAGTCCTGAGGCATTGCCCCGGGATTAGCAGGTAATTGTAATGGTACATATCTAGCCATGATGACGGGGATGAGCAGAACACCTAAGGCGAGGGGGATTACGGGAATAACAGGGGAAGAAGGAGTAGTCGAAGTGGTAGGGATATGGGATAGAGGTGTGGTGGAGCTACTTGGAGAAGGGGGTGATGAGCCAGGGGAGCTCGGGGTGGACCAGAATAGAACTTTGACAGGGGTTGGTACAACAATTGGCTGAACTATTTCAGGACTAATAGGGGTCTGGCAATCTTTTTGTTTTTGTTTCCTGACGATCTTAGGAATTAAATTAGGATTTTCAATGATGGGCAGGTTATTTGGATCAGGATTTGATCATGTATTACGTGTTTGTTTCTTAGGAGCCAACTTCTAATATGGCTTCGAAAATATTCTAATAAACATGCAACCACAGGTCAGCCGATCCTTTCACAAGATGGCTTCTTCCTCTGTAAGGCTGCAAACTGGTTTCATTGATTTATCTGAGGAGGTCCCCAGTGGAGTCGCCATTATGTTATCACTCAGGTTGTCCCTAGGCTCCTAATAGGGATACGACCGAGGTAACCACAAACCAATCTTCTGATTGCAGGTTCTAGCCCACCTGCAATCAGAGAGGGCTCTCTCCTTTCGATTCAACCTTAGTTGATGATTTTAGGCTAGCTTTCTGACTTCAAGGGAGTGTTGATTGTGATTGGAAAGAAGGTAGGATTCTTGAACAAAGAGGCACGGTAAGATGTGATAAGTTTCGAACCATTGGGCATGGAGTCACAGATTGAGGCTTGCAAGTGTTTTCTTGGTCACAAGGGGATATGGAGCGGGATAGACACACATGATACAATTTTCTGACTGCTGAAAGTACGGAATGGACATCAGGGATGAAAGGCAAAGGAGAATCATTTCATCATGCTGACAAAGAGGAGAAATGGATGAATGGGATCCAGAAGCAGTTAAGAATTCCGAAGACATGCACTCATATGTGAAAGAAACAACGTAAACCATATCATTTAAGAATAGAAGCTCATAACTATTTCTGAAGAAAACATTGAAAAATGCAGAAATTGAACTTAAGGTGTAATGAAACAAATCTTAAGCTATTCTTTTTTCCTGCAATTTAGAAGGCGGTACGGTGGCAAAAAACATAAAATTAAACAGAGGAGAGGAACACTTATTGGATCATGTAGAAGCACAGGAATTCCATGATCATTCCTTGGCCAAGAGAAAACATCAAATAGTTTCGCAATCCATGCTTTCAGCAATCTTTGATTATGGAAATTATGATAGCTACAATGCGAGTCTCTGCTCGGAGAAAATGCTGGAAAGAAGATTGAACAACAACTACTACCAACCAACCAACCCCTCACAACATTGCTTAGGGTGTTATCTATAAGCAAAATATCGGAAAGACATCATTACAAGTGACCTCGATAGGTCTGCTTAGAGAACTCTTCAAAAATCTAAGTGTTGCTGGAATTAAATGCAAGTAAATCTTTTTGGCTACGTTGGAGGAAGCTGGATCAGAACAGGTGACGAGGTGGCCCTTGGGGGCCAGATGCGGTGCTGCTAGAATGATTGTGCTTCGGGAACTGCAGTTCGGCTCTGGTGTGAATTAAATGTGCAATAATTACGATTTGAGAGCTTCAAGTAGTTTCGCCCTCTTTCTATGAATCTGCTGGAAGATATTAAATTTTCTCCTGCTTCGGGCCGCTGCTCAAGATATTCGATGATACTCTTTGCCACTACATTGATGGCTTCCGCCGTTGACTGGTACTCTTTGACATGCTTCGTGCCTGATGATTTGATCTGATACACTTTAAACTCTGTGATTTATCTGTTGCTGTCTTTAAACCGGATCCTTTAGGCATGATCGGGCGATTTTCGGGCTTTTTCGGCACGCAATGGGCTGAGAAATCAGAAGATTCCCCAAAGATTCCTCGAAATGGCCTATTTCCCGTAGCGATGCGCTATTAGCGCTTCGCTAATCACGCATCCAAAACTACCTCTGTTTCTTGTTCTGGAGCTCCGAAGTGCGATTTTGCTTCCTGCGCGAAGTTTCAGCTTTCTGGCTGCTGACGTCAACATGACGTCGGCTGTACGGCGGATGACGTTAGATGTGATGGGTCCCTGGTACAGAGCGACATGGTGAGGTGCTGATACTGTAGATAATGCGATGAAGAAACTATGATGCGATGGCAATATCACATCAGCGGGGAACGGATGGTGCTTGAGTTGGACACTCGGCGCTTGCGACCACCGACCACCGATATCGCAATATCGCGTCGGGCGGAGACAGATGGGTGATGACCTACATGGAGAGGAAAGTGCGATGTTGCGATGCGATCTGGCTTTAAGGTTCTATGGAGTGTAAGTTTTTGGGAGGGAAAGAGCAAGTAAGTGGGTGTGAAGGGCATTTGAGGTTTCGAAAGGGGTCCAATTACCTCAGAGGGATTCTATAGTTTGGAAGGAGTCCATTGTATCTGGGAGGTGGTTTTGGAGGTCAAGGGTTCTTGCTAAGTTTCAGATAAACTGAGCAATTCCCAGGAGTACTTATGGTTATTTTTCAACCAGGGGGAGGGATATTACGTAGGGGGATTTTACTTAATATTAATAAGGGGATGGGAAGAATAGGGAGCTAAATAATAATGTTAGTGGTTAATATGGAGATGGTAAGAAAGCTTCAGGAGAGCTTAGGTTGTTATAAGGGGGGTAGGACCATACTTAAGAGAAAATATGGAACAATCTTTGAGTAAAGCAGATCTTTACTCAAGCTAGTGTTATGAAGATGATGGAACTTAAGAGGTGTCAAGCAGATCTTGACCTCTTTTGGGGAAGTTAGTTAATGATTGGGGAGAACAGAGAAGGTGAGTCAGTTATACCTCTTTGGAGTTTTTTGCATACAAATTCTTGCTGATTGTGTCCTGAATGATATGACACCTGAAAACCTGGAAACTGGTCAGCAATTTAGGATTCAACAACCTCAGAACTACCTACCCAGCCTACTTACCTAGCATTTTTTCTTCTTTTGTTTGGGGGTGCACTTCGACTTGCAAACCCGTCATTCATTTTTCTTTTGATGCTTTCCTATCTACATACTGCCCTTATTTCTTCCAGAGCCCAGATTAAGCTGTTGGGCTCCTCTGCTTCTCTACCTATCTAAGAATCTGCCAACATTAAACTGTTTGGACAGATTTACAATCTCTATATTCTAAAAAAGGAAATTTAAACCTAGGGAGACCAAGATTAAAATGTTTGGACCTCCCTTTTAAAAAAATAGCAAGGCCGGGATAACTTTACAAAATTTGAAGGCAATTGGATGAACTTGAAGTAGCCTTCTTCACTTGGAGACTGCCAAGAAAATATGGAGCATTGCAGCAAGCAAAGTACGACATATTTGGCCTGTAAAATGCCAATCATGAAAAATGAATAACCTGCTACAGCAGGAAGCTAACAGTGGCTCCACTCAGGGATGGCTTCTCCTTGTGAGAAGTCAAGAACAGCAGGCCAGAATGCCTTGGTTTTTAGTTTCTTGTTGCCTTCTGCAAAACTTGTTTTCTCCGACCGCTTTATTCCTTCTACCTACCTACCCTAACCAACAGTTACTTTGCCGTTAGGTGAAATCAAACAACCAGTGCAGCCATTTAAGCAACTGTGAAACGAGATAAACTTGCTGACTGATAGTTTCTGAACGTAAAAGCATCATTTGGGCATATGCTTTTATAACCAAAATTGTGGCATCTATCACTTGCTGCTGAAGCATGCGGTCTTCACTGAGAAAACACGTTAACAAAAGTGGGTTAAGCCGAAGTTCCATGTAGTCTGCAATTGGATCGCTGAACTTACCCTGCGAGAGAACTTCTTCTGCTTCTTCTTGGTCAGACGGAGCGGCTGCGTCCTCGGTGGTAAGCCTAGTTGACCATTCTGTCTTGTCAATAGAATCATGCAGAGTTTGTGAATCAGCAGGTAGCAGCATCTTCTCCTTAGTTGAGGACGGGAGACTTCGGCATGACTCAGGATCCTTTGGGTCGGAAGGAGCAGCTGCATCTTCGGTGATGAGCCTAGCAGATGATCCTTCTGTCTTTCCCTTGGAACCCAGATCACACAAAATCTGCAGGTCCTCAGGCAACAGTGTTCCCTCCTGAATAGGGGAATGGAGGCTTCAGCATGATTCCGGGTTCTTTAGGTCGGAAGGAGCAGCTGCATCTTCGGTAATGACCCTAGCAGATGATCCTTCTATCTTTCCCTTGGAACCCAGATCATACTCAAACTGTAATTCAGGAGACAACACTATTTCATTGTGAACTGGAGGAGGAAGATTTTGGTAAAATTCTTGAGGGTTGCGGAAATCATAAGACTGTCTTTGAGCTCCCAAGAGTTCAATTTCACTCTCATATTTTTCCACAACAAACTCAAGGAAAAGTTTATTCCGGCCGCCTCGTATTTTTGACAATACCGCTCTGAAAAATTCTTCACTAAGCTCAAACTCTGATAAACTTTCTCTGCATTTATCTAAAGCTTCCTCTAAAGGAAGTTCCTCCCAGGATTCGGTCATTCTCTCTTATTGTTAACACATGGGGCACTTGGCTGTAACATTTGGTTCGTTCCTTAGTGGAGCCTTTGATTGAAATTGAAGTGGAGTCGCCAAGTGGATGCCTAGACTCTGAAGTTCCTGATCTCTGTCCACCATCAGAGATCAAAACTAAGCGTGAGAAGCTTTGAAAAACAGGAGCACTTCCTCCAGTGTTGTTTAAAGATGAACAAAGCGCTTGAATTCCCAATGGAGTGCACAGATACAGGTCGACCGAGGCTTTAACAAGTCGGTTTCTTCCTCTGTAGAGCTGCAAAGTGGTTGCATTGATTTATCTGAGGAGTTCCCTAGCGGAGTTACCATTATATTATCACTCAGGTTGTCCCTAGGCTCCTAATAGGGATACGGCCGAGGTAACCACAAACCAATCTTCTGATTGCAGGTTCTAGCCCACCTGCAATCGGAGAGGGATCTCTCCTTTTGATTCAACCTTAGTTGATGATTTTAGGCTAGCTTTCTGACTTCAAGGGAGTGTTGATTGTGATCGGAAAGAAGGTAGGATTCTCGAACAAAGAGGCACGGTAAGGTGTGATAAGTTTCAAACCATTGGGCATGGAGTCACAGATTGAGGCATGCGAGCGTTTTCTTGGTCACAAGGGGATACGGAGCGGGATAGCCAAACAGGATACAATTCTCGGTCTGTTGAAAGTACGGAGTGAACACCAGGGATGAAAGGCAAAGGAGAATCATTTCATCATGCTGGCAAAGAGGAGAAGTGGATGAGTGGGATCTCGGAGCAGTTAAGAATTCCCAAGACATGCACTCATATGTGAAAGAAACAACGTAAACCAGATCATTTAAGAATACAAGCTCATAACTGTTTCTGAAGAAAACATTGAAAAACGTAGAAATTGAACTTAAGGTGTATTGGAACAAATCTTAAGCTATTATTTTTTCCTGCAATTTAGAAAGGCGAAAAGGCGGTAAAAAACATAAAATTAAACAAAGGAGAGGAACACTTATTGGATCATGTAGAAGCATAGGAATTCCATGATCATTCCTTGGCCAAGAGAAAACATCAAGTTGTTTCGCAATCCATGCTTTCAGCAATCTTTGATTATGGAAATTATGACAGTTACAGTGTGAGTCTCTGCTCAGACAAAATGATGGAAAGAAGACTGACCAACAACTACTACCAACCAACCAACCCCTCACAACATTGCTTAGGGTGGTATTTATAAACAAAATATCGGAAAGACATCATTACAAATGACCTTGACAGGTCTGCTTAGAACTCTTCAACAATCTAAATGTTGCTGGAATTAAATGCAAGTAAATCTTTTTGGCTATGCTAGGGGTAGCTGGATTGGGATAGGTGACAAGGTGGCCCTTGGGGACCAGATGCGATGTTGCTGGAGTGATTGTGCTTCGGGGCTGCAGTTTGGCTTTGGTGTGAATTGAATGTGCAATAATTATGATTGAGAGCTTCAAGTAGTTTCGCCCTCCTTCTATGAATCTGCTAGAAGATATTAAATTTTCTCTTGCTTTAGGCCGCTGCTCAAAATATTCGTTGATACACTTTGCCGCTACATTGATGGCTTCCGTCGTCGACTGATACTCTTTGACACGCTTGATGCCTGCTGATTTGATCTGATACACTTTAAACTCTGTGATTGATCTGATGTTGTCTTTAAACTAGATCCTTTGGCACGATCGGGCGATTTTCGGGCTCTTTCGGCGCGCAATGGGCTGACAAATTAGGAGATTCCCTGAAGATTCCTCGAAATGGCCCATTTCCCATAGCGATAATCGCGCATCGGAAACTGCCTCGGTTTCTTGATCTGGAGCTCCGAAGTGCGATTTTCCTTCCTGCGCGAAGCTTTTTCGGCTTCCTGGCTGCTGAAGCATGCCGTCGGCTGTACGGCGGATGACGTCAGCTGTGGGTCCCTGGTACAGAGCGACGTGGTGAGATACTAGATGTACTGTGGTGAAGAGACTATGATGCGATATTGCGATATCGCGTCGGCGGGGAATGGGGGGGAATTGGTTTGGAGACTTGGCGCTTGTGACTGCCGATCGGCGATATCGCAATATCTCATCAGCGGAGACGGAGAGGTGAATGGATTGGACACTCGGCGTTTGTGATCGCCGATCGCCGATATCGCAATATCACATCGGCGGGGAACGGATGAGTGATGATTTGCATGAAGATGAGAGTGCGAGGGTGTGATGTGAAATGGCTTTTAGGAGGAAAGAGCAAGTAAGTGGGTGTGAAGGGAATTTGAGGTTTCGGAAGGGGTCCGATTACCTCGGAGGGATTTTATACTTTGGAAGGAGTCCATCGCATCTGGGAGGTGGTTTTGGAGGTCAGGGGTTCTTGCTGAGTTTCAGATAAACTGAGCAATTCCCAGGAGTTCTTATGGTTATTTTTCAACCAGGGGGAGGGATATTACGTAGGGGGATTTTACTTACTATTAATAAGGGGATGGGAAGAATAGGGAGCTAAATAATAATGTTAGTGGTTAATATGGAGATGGTAAGAAAGCGCTAAGTTCGGGAGAGCTTAGGTTGTTACAAGGGGATAGGACCATA
>APFE031168071.1:0-26476 GCA_000404065.3 Pinus taeda | reverse complement strand
TTTAAGTATTAATAGATCTATGGATATTATTAAATGTAAGGATTTAACATTAACTAAAATAATCTTAATTATCGTTATATTATATATACTAGATCATTCAAATTATTATTATTATTATTATTGGTATTATAAGTAATATTCGTTATGATAATGGTATTATTCTTACTATCAATGGTTAGGGTATCAATTTATTAGTAATCTAATAGGAACCTGTATTACTAGTTCTAGGAAAATTAGTAATTGTAAGGATTTATTATAGTGTTATAATAATAGTATTTTAATTAAGGGATGGGTAACTAGTTAACATAAATTTATTAGTAAAGTCATCTACATAAATTTGCTCTTTAAATATCTTATACTATATAATTTAACCCTTTCAGAAAGGTATGAAAAGGATTGTAAGAAATCAAGGAAGATTTCTAAAGAGGATCAAAGAACTATGGCTAAAGAAAGAAGGTTAAAGGATATCAAGGGGGAATCTCTAAAACAAGCTATTAAAAGAGGGGGGAAGGGGAGGAAACGACTAGGAGGCGAGGGCCGGGACCCAACAACTACTGATTTTTCAACCATAATCTCTATTGAGATTGCTTGGCCTTCTTTCAATCTCAATGGCTTCCCTAAATTTTCGGTGATGGAACTATGAAACTCTAGCAACAACATTGGCCTCCTCAATACAAACATGATGTTTGGTCTTCTCCGCATGCTCTGCTAGTGCAGAAGATTTAGTTCTCCTATGCTTAAGATCAACTGCGTGCTCACTAATTCTTTGATTAATGGAGCGTTCAGTCTCACCAATATAGGGGGTCCCACAAGAACAAGGAATAATATAGACCCCCTTCATGTCCTTAGTGTCGAGAGGATCCTTCACAGATCAGAGGGACTTACGAATGGTGTTAAGGGGTCTAAAAGTCGAGGGAACATTATACTTCGTAAGAATCCTTGCAATCTTATCAGTGGTCCCTTGAACAAAAGGTAGATGGACCCATGGGACTCGTTCTTTAGGTTCTTTTTTAACTACCAAATTCTTGGAAGCTTTGAGGAAAGACTTCTGACCTAGGTATCTGCTATAACCGTTCTCAACAAAGACATTAAGGAGATGGGATTTCTCTTTCTCGAAGCTCTTTTCATTAGAGATCCTTAGGGCACGAGTAGCGAAAGTGTTGAGAACGCCCAACTTTTGAGCTGGGAAATGATGGGAACTGGCATGGATATATTGCTCTATATGTGTTTTCTTCCAAAATACTTGGTGGGAGAGGGAACCATCAATATTCTTAGAAATAAGAATATCAAGGAAAGGGAGGCAACCATCAACTTCCTGTTCCATGGTGAACTTAATGGCGGCAGATTGACTGTTAAGATGATGGAAGAAGAGATCTAACTCCCCTTGGCCATGCGATTAGATGACATTAGTGTCATCTACAAATCTTTTCTAAAGCTTAGGTAGGAGGCGGGCCGAGGTCAGAGCCTTGGATTCAAAATATTCCATAAAAAGATTAGCAAAAAATTGTTACTCCTAATGCAGTGCACATTTTATAATATGCACTAATGTGGCTTTATCTATATAACCTACCACATTTTTTTTTGGGAAAATAATATTTACAGTAAATTCTTCTAATAGTATGCCAAATATCACATAAGAGAATACAATTTTTTTAATTTTCTCAATATATATTTTGGTATAATGATAAATCTTGGGATAAGAATTTTTTCAAATGGTAGGAAAACAAATTTAAATTATCGTCATATTTTTATTATGTAACGGTAAATATTTAGTAAAGAAGTATGAATTATTACACAGTCAATTTATTACTAGGGACTAACGAAATTAGATGAGTGTCAAATTCTAAAATCAAAGGTAATTTTTATAAGTCCACGAATGCACATGTTTTATAATTTTTTACTAAATCACCACTTAGCAATCTCTCCATCTCCAATCCCACCCTTAGTGATAATGTGGTTTACAAAATTTAGATTATTTTATTTAACATAATCTATTGCACCTTATACCAAGAAGCATTAGTATTGTTGTATATGATATTGGGTGGCATTTTATTTGAAATATCATGTTTTGGAAAATATGACATGGGAGGTCCTTCGTTAAATGGTTGTGTGTAGTAGAGGTCTTATTGTGTAATTATACTTCCACTGTCGTTTTGAAATAAACGTAAGAGGAGGTCGTGTGCTTGCTGAAGGAGCTGCGCAACCCTAGCCAATGAACACAGCAAGAAGCACGCAACTGCCCCCCAACGACCTCCTGTTGCTGGAGCTTGAGCTCCATGGATGCATTAGAGGGCAGAGAGCTTCCTTCAGATTAGCAGCAAGAAAATAAAGGAACAACAAATGCTTTTGCCTCTCTCATTTTTGTAATGGGCCCGACAAAGAACAGACCATCAGTCACAAAGTTTGTTAAAAGACTCGAAGATATTCCTGAAATCTCACTCCCTCCTGCCCTTCCCCGCAGAGCAACACTTTCTCTAGCGGAGTGTGGATTAGTGGGGAAATTCACTGGGTTATGGCCATCACCCAAAACTGTGCAAAAATGGGTAGAAAGGAACTGGACTGCGTCAATAGATGGGAAAATCTCAATCAGGTTTTGTGGAAGAGGTTACTTCACCTTCCACTTTGAAACCAAGGAGGATCAAGATTTGACATTTAGGAATGGAGCTTATTTTATGGATATTAGGGGTTTGTATCTAAACCGATGGACGTCAGATTTCAACCCAGAAATGGATGTTCCCAATGCCATCCCTGTTTGGGTCAGACTGCCACACCTTCCCCTTCACTGCTGGGGGGACGATTCAGTAAAAGGAATAGGAAACACAGTTTGGAAATATATAGACAGGTGCGAGCCAAAGGAAAATATGCATGCATACGCCAGACTATGTGTAGAAGTGGATCTTGGGAAAGGGATACCATAAGCCATCAAAATCAAAGTGGACCAGTGAACGCACATACAACAACTGGATTATGAAGAAATCCCCTTCAAATGCAAGGTATGTCACGAATACGGTCATTTTTCAAATAGATGTACAAAAAAAAGAAAATGAAAATGAAAAGAGTGAAGATCCGGAAAACAAATGGGAACAGGTAAAAAGAAAGAAGACAGCCCACAAACAACCAAATCTCTCTTCCTCGCAGCCCTCCACATCCTCTAACCCCCATCCTCCATCACCAAAAGTTAATAACCTTCTTGCTAGCCCTAACTCTTTTGAACCTCTGGATCCTTCAGCCCCCCCATCCCCTAGACCAAGATCCAGATCCAGATCCAAATCCCCACAACATACCCCCAATCCCCCCTCATCCCCTCTTATTCAAACACTCATACCCCCCACAAGTAAACAGAGTACTAACCAGAAAGCAGTCAAAGGAAGTACCCCCAAATGTAGAATACCAAAAAAAATCAAGAAGAAAGACAAACAAAGAAATGAGGGATGAAGCAACAACAAAGGAAATAGCATTAGGAACACAACAACCTATGGAAACCTTCTTAGGAAAGAGTTCAAGAAATAACGAACAAAGTCAGCAAAGAGGGAAAAAGGGAAAGGAGCCATGCACCACCCAACAAGCAAATAATGATAGTGGTCTCCTAGAATTGTAGAGGAATGGGATCGCCCATCAAGGAAAATGCCACAAGAGACATTCTGGCAAAAGAAAACCCAAACATCCTTATGATTCAGGAGACAAAAACAATCAACCAAGAAACTGAAAATATAAAAAAAAAAAAATTCAGAAATTATGAAGGGAAAGCAATACAGGCAACATGAGCTTTAGGAGGCATATGCACAATATGGAAAAAAGGAACTTGGGAATTAATAAAATACAAAAAATATCAGCACTGGATCCAAACAGATCTAATGCAAGTCAGTACAAAAGAGAAGTACAGTGTCATAAATATATATGCCCCAAACCACTACAAGGAAAAAGAGCAATGTTGGGACACCTTAAAAGAAGCACTAAAAGAAGTGCAGGATGGGAAAATAATACTAGAAGGAGATTTAAATTTGGTAAGAAGCATAGGAGAAAAGTTTGGAGGAACATATCACACAGACCCATCTAGGGATACTCTAGAAGAATTAATGGAACAACACAACTTGATAGATATCTCGCCAAACAATGGGAAATACACTTGGAGCAATAAAAGAGTGGGAAAAAGTAACATAAAAGAAAGGTTGGATAGAATTCTGATACAAGAAAATATAGCAGCAGTGCACAACTCCATAAAATCAAAAATTTTACATACCACAACATTTGATCATAAATCGGTGATAATAGTCATGGGAAAAATGGAAATTCAGGGTCCACTCCCATTTATATATAGCTCAATTTGGGACAACAACGGAGAAATCAATGAATTAGTCAAGGAAGCATGGGAGACAAGAATAATAGGATCTCCTCAATATATTTGGGAAACGAAATTAAAAACTACAAGAAACAAATTAAAGAAATGGGCAAGAGCAAATGAAAAAAAAGAAAAAGAAAAAAGAGTTACAACAGAAAATGGACAGCATGCAAATTGAAAAAGAAAACAAAGAAGAAAGTAAGAAAGATTATCTATGAGAGAAGGAAATCTTTTGGGAAATATATAGGGAAAACAGGAAAGAAGAAGAAGAGGCAAGATTGAAATCAAGAAGTTTGTGGCTCAAGGCAAGGGACAAAAACACATAATTTTTCCATAACACAATGAAGATAAAAAGAGAATGAAACCAGATAGAAAAAATTCAAGTTGAAAGCCAAGATGTCAAAGGAGCAGAGGAACTAAAAAAAGCAGCCTATCAACACTTTAAAAACCTACTTTCAGCCAACGAAGAAATGGTTGAAAGTGAAGACTTCTTAAAGAACACAAAAAGAAAAATAAAAAATAAAAACAAAATGCAGCAATGTGCAAGGATCCCACAAAAGAAGAGGTAGTGACAACCATATGGACCCTGCATCCGGACAAAGCCCTAGGGCCAGATGGCTTCACAATAGCATTCTACAGATTTCATTGGTATACCATCAGAAAGGATTTCTTAAGAATGGTGAAGAATGTTTAAAAAAAAAAAAAAGGAGGCAACACCAAATCCTCCTATCTTGCTCTTATCCCAAAAGAAGCAAACCCCTCAACTTTCAACAGGTTTTGCCCTATCTCTCTCTATAATTCATCGTATAAGATAATAACAAAAATAATTGCAAATAGAATCAAGGAAGTACTTCCAATAATCATATCTGAAAATCAAGGAGGATTCGTGCCCAACAGGCAAATCATAGATAATGTAATTATTGTACAGGAAGTGGTTCACTCCAGTATGATAAAGCAAGAAAAAGGCCTCATAATCAAACTAGATATGACAAGTGCATTTGATAGAGTCAGTCATCCATATCTAATGGCTGTCCTCCAGAAACTTGGATTCTCAAGAGAAATAGTGGAAGTCATACATGCATGCATTTCTACTCCATGGATTTCCCTCCTCACAAATGGAAGGCCCAATGATTTCTTCCAAAGCATAAGAGGCCTTAGGCAAGGTTGTCCTCTCTCCCCCTTCCTATACATTATAATGGCGGAAACATTAAGCAAGGCTCTAGAAAATCAAAGAAAGGAAAGAAATATCACAGGGATCAGAATAGCAAAAGGAGTAAAAACAATAAACCACTCACTCTTTGCTGATGACACACTGTTGCTGGGAGGGGCATCAACAATAATAGCAAGGAGGTTCAAAAAAGTTCTGGATGACTTTTTACAGGTTTCGGCTGGGCTATTAAACAATACAAAATGCAGGATATATAGATGGAATACCCCTCCCAGAACTATGCAAAGGATCTCACAAATCTTAGACATCCCTGTACAAGAAAAATGGACACACTTCTTTTATTTGGGACTTCCAATCTCAAAAGAGAACATGAAGACAAAAATATGGACTAAACAAATTGAAAAAATGAAAAACAAAATACAAAGCTGGGCTATGATGTGGTTGAATATGGCAGGAAGGGTAATTCTAATCAAAGCACTCCTTGCAGCACTACCTATCTACCAATATGCCATAATCATGGCCCCAACAAGTGCCCACAAACAAATGGAGCTTATCTTAAGAAGCTTTCTATGGCAAGTGGGGAAGAAAGAAAACAAAAAATTTAGCCTGGTCAGGTGGGAGCAAGTAGTACTATCTTATGAACAAGGAGGCCTATCAATACGAATACTTGGGCTCAAGAATGCAACATTGGGAATGAAAATAGTATGGAGACTAATTACAGGAAAAGAGAGTTGATGGAAAAGGACTCTTCTAACAAAATATATGGATGACACCAAGAAAAGAATGCTCAATGGAAATATCCCAATAAGACCATGTACCCAAGTATGGAAGCTGGTTAAAAAAACAATTCCATTAATGAGTAGATATATTTCTAAAATCCCAGGCAATGGAAAAACAATTTCAATTTGCGAGGACAAAATCATGGGAAAAGAACCATTACAGACTCATCCAGAAACTGAAGACATACAAGAGTGGATGAAAGATAAAGGTTTCAACACCTTACACTCTATATCTCTTTGGAATCAAAAGGAGTGGCAAGATTGGAAAAGCCTAGCAATCCCGACAAATCTGGAAGGGAAATGGAGCAAAATTAGGCAGCTCTTAAGAGGGGCAGTGCCAATCCACTTTGATGAGGAAGATTCTTATCTTTGGGACCCAAGCAGTGGACACTACACAATTAGGACTAGATATAAAATCCTTAAGGAACAACCAAATCAACTCCAGGTAACCACCTATTATGGTTTTTCTAGCATTGACTCTATCAGTTATCAGGTATTAGCTTAACTCGTCGTTCACTTCAAGTGCATTTGTGTTTTCTGGGTATGCATATAAGTTTTTGAAGTTGCCTCGAGGCTCTTTTCTTTAGCCTCTGCTCCCTCCCTTATGCTCTATTCAAACTTACTTGGTGACCTTTGCCTTGTTATTCCTCTCCCTATGGCCACCTCCTTATTCATTTCACATTAGTTGGCACCCTCGACAACTTTGCAGCTCTTGTGACCCATTCTTGCTTGGTTTTTCTTGTCCTCTCAGTCAAAGTATTAAGCCTTATTTTTTATGCCATTGCTCCTACTTCACAATCCGGTATCCTTTATTGCTCTATTCCCCCATCCTGACATGCCCCGAGAACGCATGTGGAGCCACAAGGGCTCTGCAAACCGACGCAATGTCAATGCCAGGGCCCAATATAGAGCCTTCATCGTGGCAAGGGGATTTCATGTCAACACTCTTGGTTGTACATTTTTTTTAGGCCGACTTTAGACCTCAAAATTTCTCTAATGTGTCCTTCATTAAAATTAATCCAAGGGAAGATTAGAAAATGGATTATTGTGGTTAAAATGAATCAAAATGCAGATTTTGTATTTGATATATCAAAGCATTTTCAATATGGAAGATCACCCACATTTTGGGGGATATCCATGATTATGTGAAATCACTAACATTCATCATCTTTTGATAAGGGACAAAATATTATTGCAGACAACAAGTCCTCAATTTTCTTTGTGATCGGTAGGATAGAAGTTCTTGATTGTCATAACACATTAAAAAGTTTGAAATAAGTAGATCAAATATTAGCTAATTTTCCATCATTTTTCTAACAATGTGCATTCTCCCTAAACCTAGTATACAAAACGTCGAAAAGCCAATAACTTCTAGTGATATTTTTGTGGAGAATTGGAAACTTAACAAGAATGCAAATAAAACATTAAAAACCAGGTCCAAGTCTCCACGACTTGGCCACCCCTTCCCCCTCCCCATGTCATAACATTTGCAACACCCATTATTCTCTATTTTTTGATCTAGTGTTGGGTCTCCACACCCTAGTTGGTCTCGGCACCCTCAATTCAGTGCGGCTCGAATAATCAACATCCTTAATGGGAATTTCATTTTGTTGTCCTTAGCACATCTGGAATAGGCTAGCTATACAAGGCCTAACTCTAGGTAACTACCTGTTATGGTTTTCCTATCATTGGATCTCTCAGTTATCAGGAATTAGCTCAACTAAGTGTTCACTCTAGGCACATTAGTGTTTTTTGGTTATATACATCTGAGTTTCTGAAGTTTCCTTAGGGCTTTGTTCATCAATTCCTCTCCCTCCTTTGTTGTCTATTTAAGCCTACTTGGTGACCTTAGCCATGTTCTTCTTCTCCCCGCGGTCAGCTCCTTATTTGTTTCACATTTGTTGGCACCGCTCACGACTTTGTGGCCTTTGGGACCACTCCTTGGTTTGTTTCCCTTGTCCTCGTAGTCAAAGTCTTAAGCCTTTCTCCTTTACGTCATTGTTCCTTCTTCACAATCCTATATCATTTCTTGCTTTGTTCCCCCATCCCAACAAGCCCCGAGAGTGCACGTGGAGCCACAAGGGATTTGCAAATTGAGGTGATGCCAATGTCAAGGCCTAATATAGAGCCTTCACTGCGACAAGGATACTTCATGCCAACACTCCTAGCCCTATCCAAAGGGACTTAAATCATGCCACTACTGCAACCATGGAAGACAACAATGATTTCAAAGATGTTTAGATTCTTGCCTCGACTGTTGAATGGCTAGCTCCCTGACCCAAGACACACATGCGGTAGGTAGAATCAATACCTCTATACAGTTGAGCTTTTACTAGCACATGAAATCGCTCTTGGGTCAAGTGCTAACAAACAACCATGAAGCCAACAGAGAGATCGCTATGTAGGTCAATGACATTATAACATAGAAACTATCAAGACATGGCTATGGAAAACCGTGATTTGGTCATGTGATGGGGACATCTCAAAGCCATACACCTTAGAAGAAAAGGACCTACTTCACCAAGAACACCTACGACTCTAATTGACGTCTCCACGTCGACATGACTTTTCTATTGGCTTCAACAGTACTATGAGATTTCCCTCAACAATTTCTTTCCATGGTTTTTGTCACTATCTTCTATACACAACACTGCTGCTTCTATAGTATTGATAGACCACTTTGTTTTAATTATCATGTTGGCTACAATAAGCTTATAACAAAGATGAAACAATTTAAAAACCTTGTTATTTTCTGGTAAAAATCTTTTCTTTTGTAATTAGTCTAATTTACCAAGTAGCAAAGTACAAAAGAACAAAATTGTTCATAATTATAATTGCTGACTTATTTTGAAAGATCAATAGAATTTAAAAATCTATCAAAAAATATATTTATAATAAATAAATATTTTTAATTTAATAGCCCTAAATAAATATTTTTATCATAAGATTTTTTAAAAATAATAAACAAAACCAAAAAACTGCCACCAAAATGAAATTAAAAATCACTCCCAACATACCTCTTTAATAATTGACCACACGGTATATTACTAAAAGTAAGAGCAAACTTTCACGTTCATATAGATACCAATTTTAAATACGAAAAGTTTCAAATGACATGGCAAAAAGTGTGATGCTTAAAAAATTCAAAACTTTTGTCACAAAGTATGATACTAAAAAATCCAAACATTTTTGTGAAATTTGATTGCTGTCTCGTAGAGTTGAAACAATCTTACCTTTTATGATTATGTTTTAAGAATCCTTCGTGTTAATTGAAATAATTTTATAATATTTTTTTATATAAAATGCTTTCTAAGTTGACATAGTCTTATATATTTATTAGTCATTATCAAATTTGAGATTATATTGATCATTTAGATGTAAATTAATATTATTTCATTGACGCCTAAGGGAAAACACTTCAATAATTGGTTTTTTCAGATTAAATTATTCCTAAATTATTTCTGGATTGATTTTTAAAGTGCTTCAAGGGATGTTGATGTGAAATTCATTTAAAAATTAATAACATTCCCTTATGAAATTTTGACTGATAGTTAAAAAATCCATGTTTGAAGCCATGGAGAAGTTAGAGCTTTGAGGGGTTTTGATCGTGTTTTTGCACCCAAGTTTGCATATCGAAGAGCATCCATTTGAGGTTTCCATTGCATTGAAGGAAAAAAAAAAATGATTTTAGGTATTTTACGATATTTTTTAAGGCTGTTTTGCATTGATGAGAGGCAAGAGGATTTTGATTTTAGGTGGTATTTTACATTTTTTTTAAGGTTGTTTAGGTATTTTATTTTTTTCTAAGGTATTTTACATTTTTTTTTAAGGTTGTTTAAAACAATAGTTAGAAGTTATAATAGTATAGATGGGTCATAAGTTATTTTTGATTAAAGAAAAATTGTTCAATTTTTTTTTAGTTTGTTTAGTCACTCTGTTTTACGAAGGTCGGTGGAAACATATAATCAATCTGTAGTGTGAATAATTTATCATAATGGTAAAAATTTGCAGGAATTTTGTGACAAGAAAGCAATTGATTAATGTCATAATGAGGTAGTTGACTTGCAATCTATCATTGTTGTTTCCAAGTAGAGCGAGAAACTCAAAAGTTAGTTCTAGACTATTGTGGTAGATAAAATTAGCACAATTGATATTTTGGGGGACACAAATGGGAGCTTTTTTCCAGAATCTCACAAATGATTTTCAAACTAAGGCCAACCTTCCTGATGATTTAAAGGAGGAAGTTGAGGATGTGTTGCATTCAGAAAATGTTGTCTTGAAGAAGGAAATTTGTAAGTTGGAGGAGAAAAATGCCCACTGGATTAGAGAGTTTGCCTATTTAAAAGCCTTCATGGAAATGTTTCATGAAGTTGTCCCTATTCAACAACAAATTTTTTGATCAATATCAAACTTTGAAAGAAGATCACAATACCTTGTTACTACATTCACTGAGAAAATTGAGATTATTCAAGACTTGTAGGAATGCAAACAAAAACCTTGACCAAGAAGTCAGTTGACTACAAAGTGTTGAGAGGAAGATTGTTGATGTTGAGTTGTCGAACTCACCTATTACTTCTTCCATGATTCATGATGTTGATTGTCAAAATCCCTAATGCTATCCAACTCAATCTAATGGACTAATGCTATCCAACTCAATCTTTTGAATGCTTTTATGGAAATGTGGTAGAACTACACAATTGTCTCAAATTTGTCCCATGTGAGGCTCAGAGGCTGGGAGGATTCGTTGTGTCGGGTTCACTCACCAGATGGTTTTCTATACTCCCAAAACTACATACTTGCATCTAATCTTTGTTGACATACCAAAGGCATAGCCATGGTGGTGGAAAAGAATCTGGAAATTAAAATGCCCAATGAAGGCTCGAGTGTTCATGTGGTGTCTTCTTGAAAAAAATTCCTACTTGGGACAATTTACAGAAGAGGTGAAAGGAAGGGCCAAGTTGGTGTACCCTTTGCAAAAACGTTGAAGAATCAATGGCTTATATGTTATTATCCTTCCCTTTTATAATGAAAATTTGGGTTGAATTCAAACTTAAGACTGGCATTGCAACTAAATGGCATGGAGAGTCTTTCTTGGAGGCATCAAATCATGGTGGCAACAGATTAATGATAAGAAGTATAGAAACATTCCTCCGCTAATTTACTAGGGTGTGTGGATTTTTAGGAACAAATACATTTTCTAGGAAAATCCTTCATCCGTAGATAGTGGCCATATAGGTTTTGGCTACCTTATCTTTGTTCTTGTCTTGGAATCAATGCATTCCCCTCGCATTATCTTTGTTGAAGAAATTGACAACTCATCCCCATGGGCCTATTTTGATGGGGCTTATTTAGAAAGAGACATGTGTGGTGGTTGGGTTGTTTTGTTTCTATAAGAGTAACATTAGTTCAAAATGCAGTTTGGTTTGACAAGGGATCAAACAACTATGTTGAATTACTTGCCTTAAAATTTCTCTTATTACTTTCTATTGAAAAAGGGTGTCATTCTCTTAAGATATTTGGGGGTTCTTTGGTTGTTATAGACTAGTTCAATTAGGCATATATATGCCATAGTCACACATTGCTTCCTATTCTTGAATAGACTCTTCATTTAAAACATTCATTTTATCATATTTCTTGTTGTCACGTCTATAGGGAGCACAAGACATTAGTAGACACATTATCTAAATCAAGTGCTCAAGAGTATCTGGGTAGTTGGAAAATTTAACACAACTAGGGGAGGACTTATAGAAGTAATTCCATAGGCCATTCATTGATGTTATTTCTCAAGCTTAGTTGTTGAGTTGTTGATCTGGTCATGAGATCTTTGATGTCACATTTTGGTATTTTATATATGTATATACATGGTCATGGATGACAATTATATCTATTTATGTTTTGTATCTATTTGATGATCCTATATATGATGTATATGTACCATGTTGTGAGACTTATTTATAACTGACTGTGGGAAAGCAATAATGCTTGATATATTCTAGTTTGTATTGTCAGTCAAACTCATGGACAAACTGCATTTTGATGCATCCACATAATGTAATTTCTTCATTGCTAATGAAAAATTAAGGTATTTTGTTTCCAACGAAAAAAATGTTTGAAAGTTCCATTTCTAACATATGCATAATAAATAAAAGTAGTCTTTAATCTATGTTATTGAAATTTCAATATTTAATTGTTATTTAAAAAATATTTAGAAAAACAATTATAGTGAATAAAATTTGCTATTAACATCCTCGTTGGGGGTGAGAAACGAGGCAAGCATGTCAAGAGAGGTTGGGCAGGCGTTACGACGTTCATCCTCAGACAAGCGAATTCAACTGTTATGATTGCGTTGAAAAGAAGTGAGAAGGCCACAACAAGTGGCATTGTCTACAGACAACAATAGAGTAGGAGCCTAGAGGTTATAGAGCCTGTCTCTTCAACACCATATTGTGTATTTGGTTCTTGGGCATGGGAGGTTGGTCGAACGGTTTTTTTGTGACAATGTATGCATGGGCACTTTGCTTGTGTATGCTAGTAGGCTTGAACAGTTTGGTACTAGTAGGAGTTGAATGGGTGTGGTTTGTGAGGATTTCCAATAGTGCTCGAACATTGATGAGAGAGGTGTGGGATCCTAGCAAGCCCGATTGGTGGCAATCGCCATGAAATTCTAAGGAGGAAGATGTAATTATGAACTCACGAGCTCCAAGGATTGAAATTACACTGGATGAATGTTGTTATGTTTGCACAAAAATTTTGATAGAAGGTAAATTTCGTCCTTATCTTTTTTTCTCTCGGATATATGCATTATCTTACTTTTGTCCATACTCGGTGGATTTCATTGCAAGAGAGGGTAGGCGTTTAGAGCCAAGGCTACCCTGCAGAGTGCAACGATGTCCACTTTAGGCATATGCCTTATCGACTAAGTCGGGTGGAGGGTTCGATCATAGACAAATTGTTAATCTTATTTGATCGTTGGTTCACTCATCATGTTTTTGCATGTAGTATTGGTTGGTTGGCTGGGGTCCCCTTCCACGGTGAGGTCAATAGACTATGCCATGTGGAGTGGGCATTACCCTAGGCGGAGGATTCTGGTGTGAAGGCTTCCTGGGAATTATGCAACGACAATGTGGACATGCTTGTTGTGGCGTTGGACCTCGGGGTCAGGCTGGTGAGTGGGAAAGATGTGCAACTAAGTGAGTGGAAGAAGAGGAAGCGGTCATGGAGGAGTTGGGAGATCTCGACGAATCCCAATCTCCAAGTTGTGTGTTGCAACCACCAATGTTGGCATCCGTAACACAGAATTTGAGGGATATTCATGCTAACCTCGACATACATATCCAACAAAGGTATGATGATATGAATGAAACCATAACATATATTAATGATGTCCAGTTTACATAGGGAGAGATCCTAGAACAAATTGTTGCATTTCGTCGTAGCTAGCGCAAACCAGAGTGACTAGATGAGATTGAGGCAAGGTTGACCCATATATACTATCATGTGCATGAAGGACATGGCTTTCCTATGGTATTGGGAACAACTCAAGCCTCAAACCCCACACCCCCGCCCACCCACCCACCGCGCCGTGACAATGTTTCCATTGGTTTTTTTTGGTTCTGTATGTTTTTTGGACAATCTAGTTAGTGTGTGATTGACATTTTTTGTACAACTGATTTTATTTGTCTAGATTTTGCAATACTTTCCCGGTTAACAAATATAGTCAGAACGAAACCGAGAGCGCAGTGAGTTTTTAGACTGAAATATTTAATTTTTTGAAAAATTAATAGAAGTGTTTTGTTTCAAAAAAATATGTTATTAACTATTTATAAAATATCAATTAATTAATTTACATGAAATTTAATTTTATTAAACTTAATTCAATAAAAGGAAACTAAAGATGGAAATTATTAAAAAAAACACTTATTTTAATAGTTCAAGTTAATCTATACTAAATGTAAATAAATAAATAAATCAATTCTTTCAAAATATTAAAATTAATGCAAACTACATAAAATAAATAGTATAGTTTTTTTGCCAAAATATATTTAAATTTTATTTTCTAACCAAAAAAATATAATTGATTTGATTTAAATTCTTAAACACTAATTAAAGAAAAAACTTATATACACTGACTTCGACACTTTTCACTCACCCTCGTCCCAACTACCTTGATTTGAAAACATAAAGTCTCTACCTCAGGTCAAAATGCCACACTGTTCACTAATGCATTTTAACTAACGACCTTCCATAATTCACAAAAATACATATATATAAAAAAATTAACTTCCATTCATCTATAACCCTTACCATGGATTTTTCTTAATATTGTAATATTTTTTTTTATGTCAAATAAGGATAGATTAATGGTTGAGATGGATTGTTAACTTTTTCATTATGAATATTTGATTTTTTAAAATGATATGTTTAGTTTATATTGATTGGACTATAGAAATAAAAAGTTTTATGGTCAATACAAAATGAAAACAATTTTTTTAGCATATATTTCAATCAAATAATTATTATAATTCAAAATGAAAGATTTTTTTTTTAATATGTATTTCAATAAAACACTAACACAATTCAAAAATCTAACTCATGTAATTACCATTATAATTCTTTCCCATCTCAATTAAGGTTGCATGTTGCACTGAGAAATAAATCACACATAATTAAATTAAAGTAGTCTTTAACTAATAAACATTGTTGATTACTCCAAATAATATCAAATGAATATATCAAAGCATAAAAATAATCATTTTTTGTGTAGTAGGTTATTAAGTTTTTATTCATTTCCAAGGATGCCGTCAAAATTGTGAAATTATAAATTTCCGTTCAAATATTTTTAAGTTTTTTATAAATATTAAATTGAATTATTATGTAAAAATATAATTTAATTAAAGTAGAATTATAATTTAATAAGTTTTAAGAGTTAGTTCAATCAGTCAAATTCTGGTTGTAAGTATCTTATTAATCGGTAGGTCACAAGTTTAAGGTCAATTCTCCTCAATATTCTTAGTCTCACAAATTTAAAAATCTATTTTAGAAAAAAGCTAAGGTATGGCAAAGAGTACCATATACTCTTGATTTGATATAAAAGGTGATTTGATATAAAAGGAGTACAATGTCAGCATAGGCATGAAATATAGGAGCTCCTGAAATAAAAGGTGTACAGTGTCAGCATGAAATATATACCAGGAATAGCATTTAAACCCAGAAGAACTGATTTACCAGGCTTGACAATACCAAGCAAGCAAAAAACTTTACACTACATAATGTGGCGATATTGACCATGAACTGCAGCAAGTGAATATATAGATAAGCAATTCCATGAGATATATGACCAAAATGCTGGTCAAAGGATGATCAACCAACATCTAACAAAGACTGAGACTGCCTATGCGTCATGCTTGCTTATTACCAGTCTCCCTGAGTTTTCAACCATAACTGAGTTCGCTCTCACTCAGGTCATAACAAATTTAATGTAATAGGAAGATGTTAAGAATATTTCTATACAACATTACATAATTGACAGGTGTCCAAGCAAACACTGCAAAATTAAGCAACCAGCCAGTCATAGGCCACGGAATGGATTAAGGAACAAAATTACAATTATTTACAACCGCCATTCCCCAGCACGCTGGCCCTGTGCCAATTCTCAAAGCAAAGAGCTCTAAACAAAGAAAAAAACATAATTGGTCTGTACACATACAAAAACCCTCCCAATTTTGGATCTACTTCATAGTCTGACTGCCCAGAACGAATTCTAGCAGAGAAGTGGACTTTACAGGACAGCAGATTTTGCAGGAAGAGGCCATCATGTATGAATGACTTTGGGCAAAGTTGTGCCCATCCTTTTGGGGGCCTCCAGTATTAGTGCGGCCATGGAAGCAAATATCTTCCTTTTAATTCTCCCCCGCTTCGGCAGAGGCCTCGCCATCTTTCCTTGGACTTCGGCCCTGCAATTGGCAGGCCCCCCCATGGCTACATAGTAATAAACTCCAGATTGTTTGCTCTTCATTGTCCCGCCTCAGAGAAATCAGAATTTGATTGCCTAATTGTGCAGGCTTGAACTCCCAATGCTATGTTAGAAAAGCAGGGCAGGTTACAAATGGCTCCACAGTCTATACAGGCTGTACCTTCAAACTTCCTCTGCCCTTCTATGTTTTTCAAATTAAGTAACACCTCAAGCCTCAAGCCCACCATCTGCTTACCAAGGTTTCGAAGAATTATGACATCAATTGTGATTTCGTCGTTGAATTTATTTCAAAGTCGCGAAGGGAGTTGGGTAAAAAGTTGTAGTTTTCTGATCTTTGAAAGGCCGTTAATGCTGTGTACAAATGATTGGCTGATTGTTTTCAGAACGCGGTCAGTTATGGTGGGCCAACACGTAGAGCTGTGACATAAGGATTATAGTCAACAAACACCGTGTCTTTGGAATGCAGAGAGAATGTGGGAATATTCCATTCGTTTGGTGTGCATTTGATGGGTTATTATAACTTAATTGTTAATTAGGCGGATAGGCATATCTATTTTGAAAGAGGGAGATTAAACTTAGTGCAAACTAATTGGTGTAGATTTCATGGGTTATTATAATTTAATTTTTAATTAGGTGGATAGCATATTTATTTTGAAATATAGGTGAAATCTTGCAAATGAGTTATTTTTTTGGATATTTTCTGAAGAAAAAAAAATCGTCAATTTGATTAAAAATTCACCTATATTTTACATATATGATTAAGTGGGTAATATTTGCAAAAAAAAATTACCAATTTTAATAGTAAATTACATGTTTTGTATTGAATATTACCCTACATTCTATATATGTATGAAATTTCAAACTAGAATAATGGCCTACAATACTAGAAAAAATATTAAATCTTTAAAAAATCAAGGAATTTGAAATAAGGTTTTTATGGTTTCAATTTAATTGTCAATAACTATTAGATGGATAAACTCAATTAATAAGGTAGTAAATTTATTATAACTTAATCAAGGTTTTTATGATCTTAATTTAATTGTCAATAATTATTAGATGGATAAACTCAATTAATAAGGTGGTAAATTTATTATAACTTAATTGTTAATTACGTGGATAGAGACATCTATTTTGAACTAAGGCTTTTATAATTTTAATTTAATTATCAATAATTATTAGATGGATGATATGGATTTAACCTATAGAGAATATTCTAAAATATTTTTAGTAGTAAAGATTTAATTAATCATATGAAATGAGATATGAGTATGGATTTAACTTATACAAAATATTCTAATTTAAAATATTTATAGTAGTAGAGATTTATCTCCCAAGTACTTATGTTTTTGTTTTTACTTTCTAATTAACTTATTTAATTAATCATATGAAATGAGCCATGGTTGAACCGAAAGGCTCATTCTACAACCTCATTCTACAGCCTAGTATGATGTCTGTCATCAAAATTAAATTGAAATTTTGCTCATGTCCACCAAAATAAAAATTATGAAAAATTAAAAAAAAAAACTATACAAAACATTTAAATAATTTTTGCCCATAAAAAATTTACACATGAAGAAATTGGATCCCTCTCTGCTCATGTTAGATCTGCTCATGCTCATGTTAGATTTGTATTTAAGATGGATCTATGATCGTATTATAACAAAACCTATTTACATGTTAAATATCTCCATCTTCATCTTAAAGTAGAGTTTAATCTTCTTGATTAAATGTTTGATACTTATTATGGATTCACATATATCCATATTTACCAACTATTTAATTTATATGGTTGTGCTAATTGATAGTTATTTGTGAAAGTTAAACTAATTATCATGATTTTTTAAAGAAAAACATGTCATTTAGAATTGCTTCTTAGCTATTTGTGGGGTAAATCTTCACTCTTACCGATAAACTCATAACTAGTTAAAGATAATTTTAATATTACTCCAAAATAATTTCAATTAAAATAGTACCTCCAAAAATTCATTATCCCTTGTGATCCTACTTAGAATAAAATCATATACTTTAAATAATATTTAATTGATAATTATATAGATAAAGTTAAAAATTTTTACAATATTTAAATTTTAACAAAAAATCAGAGAAGCAACTAGATTAGCGAAGTATTCTGTAACAAAGAGATCAGTCAATCTCCCTAAGTAATCCAGTCTATGGGGAGACATAGTTGTTCATAAACCCCTGAGCAGTAGTGACCAAAAGTCACACATGAGTAACAACCTAGTTAGTAATTTCTCTTCTTCTAATTATATAATAGTATATATATATATAATATATAATATATATATATATATATATATATTATATATAATGTAAGTTCACTAGTTAGAATGTTTACAAGACATGAGAGGACACTGAAACATCTCTTCCATTCCGGAATGAAGAGTGCCTCTAGGTGCAACAACAATCCTAAATATCTAAATGGAAATAATCAACACAACATGATATCCAAAAAATATTAAATGAAAATATTGTAACAACATATTTTCTACTTGTTTCTTTATGGATTTTCTTACATAAAATTAAATAAAATGACTCTATCATCATTTTTTGCACTCTTTTTTATTGATCTTCTTGCACAAATAAATATGTTTTAGACATGGTCCTAGACCTTTTAGTAAAAGGAAGCGTTGTAAACTGAAATCTATAGAAATAATGAATAAAATTTAAGGCTAAAGTGAAAATATTTTTATTATTAGCACAACCATATTATTCAATGTGGTTGACATACATCTTAGGCGTAAAGTTTAACATTATTACACATCATTATCATTTCAATAATATTTTTAATTAAAACTAATTATCTATATCTATCTTATATAATTTATTATATAAATATATTATATATATTATATTAATTTATTTATAAAAACAAATCAAGAGAATATAGAAAGATCCATCGAAAGTATGCAATATGGGTATTCCTTGGATAAGGAATTAAATTATGCATCCAACGTGCTCCCACTCGAAATTTGAGTAAAACTATAAGAAGATAAATTGAAAATATGAGTTGAAAAAGTAGTTTTTTTTTTATACTCCAAAATGGTGAATCCTCCCTATGGTTGACATCATCAACTTGAATCTTTTTTGTTCTTATAAAGTTGACTTTTGTTGTACATTTTTGTTTTGAGGCCCACTTTAGACCTCAAAATTTCTCTAATGTGTCCTTCATTAAAATTGATCCAATGGGAGATTAGAAAAGGGATTATTGTGGTTAACATGAATCAAAATGCATATTTTGTATGTGATATGTCAAAGCATTTTCAATATGGAAGATCACCCACATTTTGGGGGATACCCATGATTATGTGAAATCACTAACATTCATCATTTTTTGAGAAGGGACAAAAGTATTATTGCAGACAACAAGTCCTCAATTTTCTTTGTGATCGGTAGGATAAAAGTTGATTTTCGTAACACATTAAAAAGATGGAAATAAGTAGATCAAATGTTAGCTAATTTTCCATCATTTGTCTAACAATGTGCATTCTTCCTAAACTTAGTATACAAAAGGTCAAAAATCCAATAACTTCTAGCAATCTTTTTGTGGAGCAATGGAAACTTAACAAGAATGCAAATAGAACATTAAAAATGAGGTCTAGATCCCCATGACTTGGCCACCCCTTCCCTTCCATGTGTCATAGCATTTGAAACAACCATTATTGTATGTCTTTTTGGTTGAGAGTTGGGTCTCCCCTTCATCTGTAGTGCAATGCAATCTCGAACTCCAATGGTACAATTTGTGGACAACGACAGTGGTTCCTCAATTACGAGTTCGTCTTGACACCCTCCATCCAGTGTGACTCCAATAATTGACATATTTAAAGGGAATTTCACTTTGTTCTCCTTAGCACATCTAGAATAGACTAGCTATACAAGGCCTAGCTTCAGGTAACCACTTGCTATGGTTTTCCTAGCATTGGCTCTCTCAGTTATCAGAAATTAGCTCAACTAAGTGTTCACTCTAGGTGCATTAATGTTTTTTGGTTATATACATATGAGTTTTCGAAGTTTCCTCAGGGCTCTGTTCATCAATCTCCTCTCCCTCCTTTGTGCTATATTCAAGCCTACTTGGTGAGCTTTTTCATATTATTCCTCTCCCCGCAGTTACCCCCTTATTTGTTTCACATTTGTTAGCACCCTTCATGACTTTGTGGCCTTTGGGAACCCTCCTTGCTTTGTTTCCCTTGTCCTTGCAGTCAAACTCTTAAGCCTTTCTCCTTTATGCCATTGTTCCTGCTTCATAATCCTATATCATTTCTTGCTCTATTCCACCATCCCAACAAGCCCTGAGAGTGCATGTAGAGCCATAAGGGATTTGCAAATTGAGGTGTTAGCAATGTCAAGGCCTATTATAGAGCTTTCACTGCGATAAGGAGATTTCATGCAAACACTCCTAGCCCTATCCAAAGGGACTTAGATCATGCCACTACTGCAACCGTGGAAGTCAACAATGATTTCAAAGATGTTGAGATTCTTGCCTCGACTGTTGAATGGCTAGCTCCCTGATCCAAGACACACATGTGATAGGTGGAATCAATACCTCTATACAGTTGAGCTTTTACTAGCACATGAAATCCCTCTTGGGCCAAGTGCTAACAAACAACCATGAAGCTAGCAGAGAGATCGCTCTGTAGCTCATTGACATTATAGCATAGAATCAAGACATGGCTATGGAGAACCGTGATTTGGCCATGCGATTGGGACATCTCGAACCCATACTTCTTAGAAGAAAAGGACCTACTTCACCAAGAACAACTACGGCTCTAATTGACATCTCCACATCAACATGACTTTTCTATTAACTTCAATGGTACTATGGGATTTCCCTCAACGATTTATTTCCATAGTTTTTGTCACTGTCTTCTATACACAACACCACTGCTTCTATAATATTGATCAAGATTTACTTTGTTTTAATTATCATATTGGCTACTGTAAAATTATGATAAAAATGAAATGATTTAAAAACATTATTATTTTCTGGTTAAAAATCATTTTCTTGGGCTATTAACCTAGTCTACCAAGTAGCCGACCGTAGAAGAAAACAATTATTCATAATTATAATTAGTGACTTATTTTGAAAAATCAATAAAATTCAAAAACTTATCCAAAATGAAATATTAAAGTAATATTTTTAATTTTATATACCTACATTAATATTTTATAATAAAAGATATTTTAAAATAATTAAAAAAAAAAAAAAAAAAAAAAAAAAAAAAACAAAAAACAAAAAAACAAAAAAACATGGGCCACCAAAATGAAATTTAAAATCCCTCACATCATACCCTCTTTAAGAATGGGACCCACACGGTATGATACTAAAAAGTAAGATAGAAAACTTTCACGTCATATAGATACCAATTTTAAATACAAAAGTTTCACATGACATGGCGCAAAGTGTGATGCTTAAAAATTCAAAACTTCTGTCACAAAGTGTGATACCAAAAAAATTGAATCATTTTTGTGAATTTTAATTTGATTGCTGTCTCGTTGAGCGGAAACAATCTTACCTTTTATAATTATGTCTAAAAATCCTTCCGGTTAATTGAAATAATCCTTTCTAAGTTGACATAGTCTTATATATTTATTAGTTATTATCAAATTTGAGATTATAGTCCACATATAGAGTGAATATGTTAGTTGACATAGTCTATATATTTATTACTCATATCAAATGAGCTATAGTGAATCATGTTGGATGTGAATAATATTATTCATATATATATATATATTTTTTATATAAAATGCTTTTTGAGTGACATATGCATATATTTATTAGTCATTATCAAATTTGAGATTATAATGATCATTTAGATGTAAATTAATATTCTTTCATGGACGCTCAGGGAAAACATTTTAATAATTTGTTTTCCAGATTGAATTATTTAAAAAAAAATCTGGATTGATTTTTTAAGTGCTTCCATGGATGTTGATGTGATTTTATTTCTTTAGTGAATGAATTTATTTTTTATATTTGCTAGCTATGAATTCATTTAAAAATTAATAACCTTCAATTATGAGGTTTTGACGTTATATATATTTTAATTTTGATATAATTTTTTTAATATGATAGTTAAAAAAATGGATCTCATATGAGTTGAAAGGGATATAATTCTTTTCTTTACGTATAATTTTTTTGTGAGTAACCACTATTTAAATGTTTTGTATGTTATTTAATATTTTTTGATTTTAGATTTTATTATTTATTTTATTATTATTTTTATTTTTTATTTTTTATTTTTCGCTGACTTCAACTTTGATAATAGACGGACAGGGTTACACATCATACTGGGATGTAGAATGAGCCTCTCGGCTCAATGACAAGGCTAAAAAAAACCATGTTTGAAGCGAGGGAGAAGTTGGAACTTTTAGGAGTTTTCATCTTGTTTTTGCAACCAATTTTGCAAATCACAACACCCATTTGAAGTTTCGATTGCATTGATAAGGGGACAGAACATTTTGATTTTAGGTATTTTAAGTTTTTAAAGGTTGTTTACCTTTGTAGATGTGGTAAACAATAATTAGAATTTATAATAGCATAGATAGGGCCATTATTAATTTATTATTGACCATAGAAAAGTTTTTCAATTCTCTTTTTGAGTTTGTCTAGCCACTCTGTTTTATGAAGGTAAGAAGAAACATATAATCAACTTGTATTGTGAACAATTTATCACAATGGTAAAAGATTGTAGGGAATTTGTGACAAGAAAGCACTTGATTAATGTCATAATGAGGTTGTTGACTTGCAATCCATCATTGTTGTTTCCAAGTAGAGAGTGAGAAACTCAAGAGTCAATTCTAGACTATTGTGTTAGATAAAATTAGCAAGGTTGATAGTTTAGGGGACACAAATGGGAGTTTTATTCTAGAATCTCACAAATGATTTTCAAACTAAGGTCAACCTTCTTGATGATTTGGACGAGGAAGTTGAGGATGTGCTGTGTTCAGAAAATGTGGTCTTGAAGAAGGAAATTTGTAAGTTGGAGGAGAAAAATGTCCATTGGATTAGAGAATTCACCTATTTAAAAGTCTCCATGGAAATGTTTCATGAAGAAGTTGTCCCTATTCAACAACAGATTGTTTGATCAACATCAAAATTTGAAAGAAGATCACAATGCATTGTTACTACATTCATTGAGAAAACTAAGATTATTCAAGACTTGCAGGAGTGCAAACAAAAAATTGACCAAGAAGTCAGTTGACTACAAAGTGTTGAGAGGAAGACTGTTGACGTTGAGTTGTTGAGCTCACCTATTACTTCTTCCACCATTCATGACGTTGATTGCCAAAATCCCTAATGTTGGTGATCATGACTTGTCACATGCTTTATTTTATGCAACCTTGAAAAAAACATTATTGATATTGGGTCTCAACCACTTAGAAAAATGGGATATATTGGAGGACATAGGAACAATGGATAGGGAATTTTTGTTCTATTGTGCCTAAAGTGTAGATATCTAAATAAAGTTTTGGATATGTTGCAATTGTCATCTCATTACCTACATCTAGTCATGTTGAATATGGGAAGATGTCATTTGTTTTAGGTGGAATTTAAACTACATTCCTAGAAGAGAAACCCTATATTGATTGTGTTATGTAAATTTATGATCGTGTCATTGCTAATGAGAGTGTTTTTTATGTACATGATTCTACTCTTGTTAGTGCACTTATCTTAGAGCTTACAAAACAACAACTGAGCATAAGAATAAGAGAGATATATCTTGGAATCATAGCTCTTGGGAACCTTGTGTTTATGCATTCGATTTATTACAAATACAACATGAAAGGTTAAATCATTTTCCAATTCCAACAATTAGGATTGATTATGGTTGGATTGATGGATGGTCATGGCATCATTTGAATAGATGTTTGCAGAGTTCATATCGTTGTGTATCATAAGTTGTACAATCATACAATGTTCATCTTGTTTGTTGTTGATTGTTGTTTCTCCCTCAATTTTGTTTTAGGTGGGCGGAGGGGGAGGGGTGTGTTGAATGAAAGATGTTTTTTTGATCGACTATATCATGTTGTCTTGTTATTTGTTAATAATATTTCCTGATTTGTGCTAATGGAGACAATGTTCAAATTTCTTCAGCAGTGGTTATACCTGTTTTGATCATCATTTGTAGTCATCACAGATTAAGGGGGAGAGCTACGCTAAGTAAATTTTTTCCCCAAGTTGAGTTTCTAATTTTTCTATACTTCTTATTTAGATATTTCAGTGTCTAAAGCCTCATTATTTAGTAGTTGGTTGATGGTGATTGTTTCAGACATGTTTTCCACAATAATCACATTAAAATTCATTTGTTGACGTGTTTCATACCAATAAGTTTGGTACATCGTCAAGACAAGATGAAGAATCCATTGCTCCCTCCAAAATGGTCTCAAACCCTAGTAAAAAATTACTTTGGTTTAATTCTTCAGAAGCCCTGGCACATTGGTCTGGCTAGTAGAAACCATAGTGCAACCCTTCAACTGTATTGTGCCTTCCTTTTGTACCTTAAACCTATTCCTGAGGTCAAAACATGAGTGTCGATCTTCACTCATAGATGTGGCTTTGATACCATGTTAATTTTCTTAAAAAATCAGTTATCTATTTTGTGAAATATACTAAGCAAAGAGATGAAAACTGAACTTTAACTTTAACCCAAAAATATATTGAGTTTACTAACTAGCATGCAGTGGAAATAAGGAACAAATGACGATAAATGCATTATAAAAATTGAACTCAAAATGTTTTACCCAAGAAACCCCAACTGGGGAAAACCCTGCAAACTTGGTGGCTTATGTTAGGATGTTTCAGCTAAATATTGTTAAGAAAATTTTACAATGAAGGGAAAACTTCCCATTTCCATGCAAATTCCTCAACATGCTTATACACGATCTCTCAGCCTCATGGCCCAGTCAATCTATGCGTTGTATGAACTCGTACAACTTCGTGCAGCCTGAAAACAACCTCTTATGTGCACTGAATATACTCTAGATGAAGTTGTAACAACCTCTCTTTATGCTTGTATTTGTGTTGACCTGAAGCCTTGGTTCATTGAAACCCTAGTAAGAAGTGTTCTCTTCTTGTTTCCTTTAGCCACCAAGCCTCTAGTGTGTAATGACCAAGTTCTGCGCCCTTATTCCCTCTTAGAAGTTGACCTAGTCCCACCACTACCTTGAAGGGCTAAGATTGAATCTCCTTGGACAGTTGAGATCGTTTGCTCTAATTCTTGACTATGGGAATATTTAAATTTTCCTAAACCAATGAATAATAATAATGAAGTGTAACTGCACCTTGGTCCCACTTGTGGGTCCCTCCGTCAAATTTATTGCACCAGTTAAATTCCGCTAAAACCTTCCTCCTCTAACTCTATTTAACACTCGGCACAATAACGAATTAAAAAAGAAATATTTTTACCACATCTCCTTTATACTAAGTTAGAATACTTTTAATTAAAACTATCAAAACATGTATATTCATTTTTGTTTTTTATTATAACATACATTGTTTTTTATTTAGAAAATATTTTTATTTTATTTTAAAAGAAGCACATGTCAACCCACTTTGGAACATGGAAAATCACATATCACCTCTCTCATTGAACTATAAAATACACCTCTAAAGCATTATCCTTATATCCTAACCTTTCCATTTATTTTTTTATAAATTTAAAAATCTATTCTATTTAATCTAATATAATAAAATAATTCTGCCCTCTTAACAAAAACAAAAGACAAAACTCAAGCCTAGTACTATTTTTCCTCCCGCATGCATAAAACTATGACATTAGCACTAGATTAAACAAAAACCTTACATTAAATATTATAGAGAACGTAACATTATTATATTAGATCTTCAAGTGCTATTAAACCATATTAAAGATTTATATGGTCTTTTAGGGTCTAAATTTTTAAGTTTATGGATATGTTTTCATCCTTTTCTTAATAAAAAAAAACATCAGTTTACATATATTTAAATTTTATTATTAAAAATATATTTAAATAAACTCCAGAATGGTGTTTTTTAAATCTTGAAAAAAATTTTAGCTTTGTGTGTTTTTTTTATTAAATATATTTTATAATTTTGAATATTAAAATATATTTTAGATTAATACTCATGATTGTGTTTTTTTAATCTTGAAAAAATTTGTAACTCAGTGTCTAGCAAGTTTACGTTACGATAGGCTTTTTATTCAAATAAAGCATAA
>APFE031168070.1:24836-103434 GCA_000404065.3 Pinus taeda | reverse complement strand
GGGCTACAATGATAATAATAAAAAGGGAATACACTAGTATTATAGGGGCCTAACATACCCCTCTCCTTCATGTCCTTGATGCTTAAGTAGTTTTGGATTCTTCTGTATAAAATTCTCATCCTCCCATGTGGAATCTTCAGCGGGTAAGTTCTTCCACTTGATGAGATACTCTGAAATAGATTGATTTTATAGTTTTCAAGCTCTTGTTTTTATGACTACTTTAGGCTCCAATATGAATTTTCCTTCCTCGTCAAGTTCTGTAAATATTGTTTGAACTGGGAGATTGTCACCTATAACCTTCTTTAAGCATGAAACATGGAAAACTGGGTGCACTCAGGAAGCTGTAGGAAGCTCCGATTTGTATGCCATAGTACCAGTCTTTTGCAACACCTTGTACGGACCATAATACTTTGGTGATAATTTATTATCCTTCTTATCTTGCTTGAGGGATATTTGTTTGTATGCTTGTAGCCATAGAAATACTCAATCACCTACATTAAAACTTCTTTCGTTGTGATGTTGATCTGCATGTTGTTTCATTCTATTATGTGTCAAAGTGAGGTTATCCTTTAAGAGTTGGAGAACTTGTTGATGCTTGATGTGATATTCCACTACTTGAACCTTAGACTTTTCTCTTAAATATGTTGTGATGGACGATGGATGATATCCATAAAGTGCCATAAATGGGGTCATTTTTGTTGTAGTATGGAAAGAAGTGTTATACCACCATTCAGCTAGAGGCAACCATTTGAACCATTATGTTTGTTTATCAGATACAAATCAATGAGGATATCCTTCAAAACATTTGTTCACTAACTCATTTTTCCCATCAAATTAAGGATGATGCGATGAGATATGAACTAACTGAGTACCGAGACAAGAAAATAATTTTTGCCAAAAATTTCCAGTGAAAATGGGATCTTTGTCGCTTACAATAATCTTTGGGTTTCCATGTAGCTTTTGAATTGCTTCCATAAATGCAGTAGCAACTGTACTCACTTTAAATGGATGAGATAATGCAAAAAAGTGTGCATACTTGGTAACTCTATCAATTACCACCATGATGACTCTCTTTCCTTGAGACATGGATAAACCTGTGATAAAATCCATTGAAACCTCCTCCCAGCATTGACTTGGAGGGATAAAGGTTGTAATAGACCCGAGGTCTTAATTTTTTCAACTTTATTTTATTGGTGAACCAAACATTCCGCCACAAACTTTTGAATATAAAATTTAAGGCCATCCCAAAAAATTCCTTCTTAACCATGTGGTAAGCTTTTTAAAATCATGTGTGCCCTCCTAAAGGAGAGGTGTGCAATTCCATAAGAATATTTTTTTTTGAGTTCGGAATTCTTATAAAGTATAAGCGATCTTTGCACCATAACAAATCATTTTTCTAGCTAAATGTATCAGATGTACTGGGGTATTGTTAGAACGTTTGAATGAGAGCCCACACTTCTTTGTCATTCTTTCATTCATCCCTTGATTCATTTATCTAATCTGGTTGGATAATAGAAATGGTGCAAAGCAATGCTTCCACATCCTCATCCTTTCTTGAGAGTGCATCTGCAACAACATTTTGCTTCCATTTTGTGTAGATGATTTCAAAGTCACAACCCAACATCTTTGTGACCAATTTTTGCTTCTCTTCTGAAGATAATATTTGTCTAAAAAAATTTAAGACTATCATGATTTGTTTTTACCTTGAAGTGTCTTCCCATTAGGTAAGGTCGTCATTCCTTAAGTGCATATAGTATTGCCAGCATTTCCTTCTCATAAATAGATGTGTGTAAATATTTTCCTTTGATTGGATGACTTTCAAAAGAAATAGATCTTTCTTCTTGCATTAAAACAATACCAGTTCCATTTCCTGAGGCATCACATTCCACCATAAAGGTTTTCGTGAAGTCTGGTATACTTAAGACCAATCCTTAGCACATTTCCTCTTTAAGATGTTCAAAGGCTTTTGTTGCTTCTAGAGTCCAGGAAAATGCATCTTGATTCAGTAATGTTGCTAGAGGTGTTTCTATTCTCCCATAATTCTTAACAAAATTGTGATAATACCATGTCAACTCAACAAATCCTTGCAGATGCTTTATGGATGTGGGGATTTTCCATTCCCTAATGGCTTTAATTTAGCCAAGGTCTACGTTAATACTTTCATGAGATGCAATATGACCCAAATATTCCACCTCTTGTACTCCAAAGAAATATTTGGAGGTTTTTGCATACAATTGTTTCTCCTCCAATACTTTGAGCACTCTATCAACATGTTGAACATGATCCTTCCAAGACTTGTTGTAGATTAATATATCATCAAAAAATACTAACACAAATTTTCTAAGGAATTGTTTGAAAATGGAATTCATCAAACCTTGAAATGTAGGTGCATTTGTCAAGCCAAAAGGCATGACCAAAAATTCATAATGACCCTCATGAGTTTTAAATGTTGTTTTTAGAATATCTTCAGTCTTGATTTTGATTTGATGATATCCTGATTGAAGATACAACTTGGTGAAGTAAATTGCTCCATCCAATCCATCCAATAATTCATCAATGATGGGAATGGGAAATATGTCTTTAATAGTGAGCTTGTCGAGCTCCCTATAATCCAGACATATGCGTCATTATCCATCCTTCTTGTGGACCAATAATACTGGAGCAAAAAATAACTTTGACTAGGTTGAATTATACCAGTCTCTAGCATTTTTGCAACCATACATTCAATTTCACTCTTTTGGGCATAGAGATATATGTAAGGCCTCATGTTTGGAGTAACACTTCCTGAAATCAAATGAATAGAATGATCATGATCATGAATAGTTGGGAGGTCCTTGGCAGTCTCAAATACCTTGGAATGATTGTCCAAGACTTTTTGGAGATCTAGAGAAATAGATGATTTTGACGTGGGAACCTCTACCGAACATCATTGTGAAATTACGCCACATTGTTATTTCTTTAGAAGCGTTGTCATGCTGTTAGAGCTAATTATATTTCCTAGTTTCCCTACGATACCCCTTGATTCAACTTCATTTCCTTCTATAAAAGAATTTCAAGAAAAGTTCTTGAAAATTAAACTCTCTTGTATCCAAAGATTATAGCCATTGGAATCCTAATACAAAATCAGTGCCACCCATTGGAATGGAAAGCATTGGACTATTCAACATATATTCTCCAGTTGATAGCTTGATATTATGGCACTTTCCAGAGCAATTTATGGTTCTTCCATTTGCAACCATCACTTGACACTCTGGTGCTGGATATAAGAAGTAATTCAATTCCTTCACTATCTTAAAATGAATAAAATTATGGGTACTTCCCTAATCAATCAACATTATTACCTTTTTCTTCTTGATATGTCCTTCTATCTTGATAGTTTAAGCAGTGGTTATTCTGGCCAATGCATTACATGATATGGTCAGATTCATTTCTTCTTTCTCTAGGCTTTGTTCCTGGCATGTATCCTCTTCTTTTGTTGTTTCTTGTTCCTTTTCTTCACCCTCTTCACAATCTATGTAAAATAATTTCTTCTCACCACACTTATGACCTTTAGTGTAATTTCTGTCACAACTGTAACAAATCCCTTTTGCTCTTTTTTCTTCCAATTGTTGTGGTGTCAACCTTGTAGGTTATGGGAGGCTAGGGACAACAACACTTCCATCTTTATAGTTGTGATTGGTAGGCTTCCTTGTTGCCATAATTTTGCTTTCAATTTTTCTTTCCTACATGAATGCCTTCTCCAATGAATCGGGTTCCCAAATGTAAACCTCATGTTGGATGTTATCCATTAATGTTACTATGAACACATCAATCATATGCTCCTATAGAATATCTTTTACTCTTATATTCAATTTTTGGAAGTCCTCAATGTGCTCCACCATTGAACCTTTTTGTTTGAGATTTATCAAATTGCTAAAAAGGTGTTGCTTTTTGTATCCTCATAGTGTGCTATCATTTCCTCCATAAAAATTTCTCAAGTTACAATTTGTTTATGAGAGAAAATTCATCAATACTATACAAATTGATTGGGTTCCAAATATAAAGTTTCAATGCGTACATTTTGTGTGTTTTGCACATAATGGAGATCAAAATATTGCTCCATATGTAATATCCATGTTATGGGATACTTGCCATCAAACTTCCTCATATTGATCTTTGGAACATTGTGGGTCTTCAATCCAATGTTAGAGTCTATGAAATCATGATTATCATTTATTTTGTTCTCATCATGATTTTTCTTTACTAGCCTTTCGCCATTAGTAAGCATTTCTTGTAGAAAATTTGTCAAATATATCTTCAAATCTTCCATGTTGCCTTTAATTTTCTCTTCTATACATCCATTTTAGCTTCCATGCCATCCATCTTAGCTTCTACGCCATCCATCCTAGATTCCACTCCATTCATCTTAGCTTCCATGTCATCCATGTTAGATTCCATGTCGTTCATCTTAGTTTCCATGCCATTCTTTAAATCATCCATCTTAGCTTGCACGTCTTTCTTTAAACCATCCATATTATCTTCCATTACATTTTGTGAGAGTGAAATTTGTTGCACTTGGTCTTGTAATTTTGATATATCATGCTGCATTTCTTCCTCTTCTTCATGAGTCATGCTAGAGCTTTTAGGTCGCTTACTATATGTTTCCATTTTCTTTCTTTGAGGCATCAATTAATGATAATTAGTCTTCACTATCTCTTTTGAATTCCTTCAAACAAATTTTTCAAAACAAACTTATGCAAAATTTTAAAAATACCACACCTTTTCTGGCTTTGTAGAAGATCGATATTAAATCAATTTTATCTTTGTAATTGCAGATCTCCAAGGTCTAAAATTTCATCATATGGTAGCCCTTTGAGTCCTCATTGCAATCCCACAGTCTGATCAAGATTGGATTCTCCAACAAAGGGTTATTCCAAATCTTCCATGATGACCTCATTATAGGCTGGCTCAGTAAAGCTAACTTGTACGAAGTGCCACGTGTCACCATTTTCACATTCAGATCTTAAACCAATACACAAAAATATAATGTCCATTCTATTTTTATTCCTTTTTATGAAATTTCAATCTAATCTTCAGAGAGAAAGTTATGACGATTTTCCCCAAGTCACCTATTTGAAATATAATTTGGGAGCTTGCGAAACCCTAACTTCCTTGGATCATATCTCCCAAAATATAGTGACACAAGATCTGAAATTCGTACCCGAGGTTCATCAAGATTTTGACTCAAATGGGTTTTAATTTTAGCTTTCGAAATGTCGTATAAAAATATCTATAGTGCAAATGCCACAATGACCTATTTGAAGTAGCGAAACCCTAGAATCCAAAGTTTTGATACCAATTGTTATGCAACTAGCTCACAAAATAGAAGAAAAGATAGAGAAACTACTTTCAAATCAGCCTCTTCCAGGGGGAAACCTCCTTTACATTGCATAAATGAACAGTTCTTCGATGATACAAATGACAAGGCCTCCTTTCTATATATAGGAGTCTACACGGTCACAATATAGCCAAAGCCAGCATCGAAATAATAATGTAAGGGCACAATAATAATAATACTGAGACAACATGGGCACAAAAATAACAATAAGGGGCTATAATGACAATAATAATAAGGGAATACACTAGTATTATAGGGGCCTAACAAATGCAAACCATTAGCATTTCTTCAACCCAATACCTTGAAAAAGAGAAAACCCATCTCTCTAAACCTTTCAACGAAAATTGATGCTCTTTACTGTTGAAAAGTGTAACTAGGTTTGGTCTTCATAATGACACGTAATTATGATTTTATGTAATCAAATGTAAAGAAGAAAAATAACATTATTGTAATGCTTGCTTCATGCGTTTCATGAGCAAGATAATTTATTTTTGAGTCAAGACTCCCATTGAGAGTCTTTAGGAATTATTTTTTGTTGAAATTTGGTACCAAAGGACAGGGGGTTCCCAAGGCTTTGATCTTTGGCCTAGAGAAAAGTGTCCAAAAGATTTTAATTTTTCTCCGAAAGTGACTTTATAATTTTTATAAAGTTAAAATCTAATTTAAAAGTGACTTTAAGTGATAAAGTTACTAAGTCTAATTTTAAAGTGACTTTTATAAAGTCAATGAAAAATTAGAAAGGAAAGGTGACTTTGGAAATAAATAACTAAGTGGGTCTTTATTAAAGTGGGGTGAATTAAAAAATAGAAAGTGAGATTTAAATGTGCATTTAATCTCAGCCATTGATCTAAATCTATCTCAGCCATTGAATTTAGGGATCACCCAAAAGTCATTTAGGGTTGGATTAAGGGAAGAAAAGGAGGAAAAGATCATTCATTCTTTCATGAGCAGATTGGGAGAAGAAGAGCAAGAGAGCAAGGGAGATTTCTGGACAGGAGAGGCAGCAGCTTGGCACATATTCCAAAGCAACTCTTCAGCAAATCCATATAGCTGAAAGAACAAACAGAAAAAGCTGATTTTTGCTTAAAAAATAAAAATAAATAAAATAAATAAAAAATAAAAAATTAAAAATATATTAAAATAAAAAAAAAAAAAAAAAAAAAAAAAAAAAAAAAAAAAAAATTGGACGAATTTCGAGGAGACGAATTTCTGCACAGAAATCGAGGTCTATCAGTATAGTCCATACAGTCGTTCCTAAAGTCCATACAGTCTGTACATCCGTACGTTCGTATAGTCCGTACATCTGTACGGTCCGTACCACGCGTATAGCAAATTTCCAGATTGTTTGTAAGGCTAAAATCAGATAAGTTTGCTTGCGGGAAAAATTTGTTTTGCTGTAATTTTGGCTGAAATTTTTCTCACTGTAAAAGGCATTTTCCAGAAATAAAGAAGAGCTCTCAAACTGGTTTTCCCCAAGAGTTGTAGGGGGGTTTCCAAGGTCACATTGACCAAAAATATCAGTGTTTAAATGTGTTTTAATGGCTATTTATTACTGCTGATTTTTATTTCTGCAATTTCCAACATTCTGTAAAATTTCCAATATTTGTGTTTTCGGCAAAAAAAAAATTTCCAGCTTGTTGAATGTATGGTTATGGGAAAGGGCATTTAACTACATGGGAGGAATAAGGTGAAACTGAAAACCAGGGTGGGAAAACATAAATTTTTACATGGTATCAAAGCTTGAGTGCTGAAGCGCAGTTTGAGACAGCAAAAGGGAAAAATGACAGCTGCTGATTTTTCACTCAGAAAATTCCAGCAAGCTGATTTTTCATAAACAGCAGGTTTTATCTTTACTACAGTAGTGCTATTTTTTAGTTTTAGGACAGCAGGATGTCATTGGGATTGAGGGTGGAGGATAGGTTGGATGGGCATACAAATTACAACGTTTGGAAGTAGAGAATGCAGAGTATCTTTCAGGAGGCAGAAGTTTGGGATATCATGGTGCATACCACACAGAACCATGTTGTTGTGCCTACTGATGCTACTTAGTTGGATGCTTATAATAAAAAGAACAACAAGGGTAAGAGACTGATTCTAGATGAAATCAAAGACCATTGTATTCCTGATGTGAGAGGAATGCCCATGAGATGTGGACAGCATTGTCCAATCTCTACCAAAGTACCAATGAGAACTGGAAAATGGTCCTGAAGGAGAAGCTGAAGAACATTAAGATGGGAAATGATAGTGCAGCTGGATATCTCACTAAGATTACTAATGTGAGAGATCAGTTGGCAGCGATTGGAGAGGCCATTCCACCCACTGAGTTGGTGCGGATTGTGGTAAATGGCCTCCCCCATTCATGGATAAACTTTGTTGATGGGGTTTGTGCACGTGAGACCCTTCCCACATGCGAGAGGTTTTGGGATGATTGCATTCAGACAGAGATCAAGAAAGGTCAACTTGGGGCAGCCAAGCCAGCGGAGCAGGATGAGGATGTAGCACTGGTGGCAGGAGGCAAGAAAGGCAAAGGGAAGAAGCAGGCTTCCACAAGCAATGGTGGGGGCAAAGGCCAAGGTAAAGGTAAACAGGTTAACACACAGAAGGACTATTCCAAGGTGAAGTGTTGGAATTGTCAAAAGATGGGACACTATGCAGTTGTGTGTCTAGAGAAGAAGAAGAAGAAGGGGAAGGACCAGATTTTGGCAGCTTCAGCAAAGGTTGAAGACTTCGCAGGTTGTTTTGACCAGAGTTTGCGTTCACTATGTGTGAGTCCTCTAGTGCAGGATCACCTGCCATACAGGTTCAAAGGGAGCATGATTTTCCCTCGATTAGCGGAGAATCTTCGGGTATCTGGTATGTAGACAGTGGGGCTTCACGTCACATGATAGGATTCCGTGAGTACTTCTCAGAGATTTCAGAGAGTGGCATTGATGTAGAGGTATTACTCGGTGATGACAGAGTTGTTAGAGCAGTCGGGGTGGGGACACTGACATTTCAGAGGGAGTCCAAACCTCCCTTGAAGGTGATAAATGTTCTTTATGTGCCAGGGATGAGGAAGAACCTCATATCTGTCTCAGCTTTGGAGGACAGAGGATATGTGGTACTGTTCAGGGGAGGACAGGTGTTGATGTATCCCAGGGGCGCTCCAACTGATTCAGCTAGAGTGATAGGTGTACGCCATGCAAAGGTGTACAAGTTTGCATTCTAGCCCCTTTTGGCATTGAGTAGTATTACCAACAGCAGAGCTAGCAATTCTAAGCAGTGTGAGATTTGGCACCACAGCATGGGACATATGTATCATGGAGCCTTGAGGACCTTGAGGGAGATCACTACAGGTATGCCAAATTTCAGCACTGATCACTTTGATACTTGAAGAGGATGTGCTATGGGCAAGTTTGCCAAATCCCCTTTTCCCAGTAGTGACAGCAGAGCGACTGGGATACTTGATTTGATTCATTCTGATGTGAGCGGTCGGATGTCTCATGTTTCCTTGAGTGGATATGAGTACTATGTTTTATTCATTGATGATCACTCCAGGAGGACCTGGATTTATTTCTTGAAGACCAAGAGTGAGGTCTTCAAGCAGTTTTAGGAGTTTAGAGCTCTTGTGGAGACACAGACAGGTCAGAAGATCAAGTCCCTGAGGTTGAACAATGGAGGAGAGTACACCCTTGGAGAGTTTGTTGACTATTGTGCGAAGGCAAGCATTAGGAGGGAGTTCACTGTTCCTTACAACCCCCAGCAGAACGGGGTCGTGGAGAGAAAGAACAGATCCATCATAGGGGCTGCCAAAGCTATGTTACATGATCAGGGGTTGCCATTGTTTTTGTGGGCAGAGGCCTGCAACACAACTGTTTATTGCAGAACAAGAGTCTGCATCGTGCCTTGGGGTACATGACTCCGGAGGAGGCTTTCTTTGGGAAGAAGCCTAATATTGATCATCTTCATATCTTTGGATGCATTACATACTCCTATATACCCAAGGAGAAGAGGACCAAACTAGAGCTCACCGCAAAGAAGGTTATCTTTGTGGGCTACAGTGAGACCTCAAAGGCCTTTCGGATTTACATTCTTGAACAAAGGAGAGTTGTTAGGCGGGATGTGAAGTTCGAGGAGGACAGGGCCTTTAGGAGGTCACGAAAGTTAGAGTATCTCGATCAGCCAGACCCTCAGCAGCATTTGAGTCAGTCATAGGGATCCAGTGGGCAGGGATCAGAAGAATCAGGAGGTACATCTATGAGGATGTCAGGTCTGCCAGTGAGCAGTGGCTCACCGAGCTAGAGGGGTGGTGCTCCGAGCAGGTCACGGAGCAGTTCACTAGGGAGTCCAGTTATGGACAGTTCACACGGTACCTCAGCTTCTACAAGTTCAGGTGCAGGCAAGAAGACAGCAGACAGGCAGTCAAGAGTTCAGGTTACTGATGGTGATGAGGAGGAGGAGTTCCATTCTCCTATGGGAGAAGCATGCTCAGGGAAGAGGAAACTCAATTGGCTTCAGGACACCTTGAGAGATGCCTCATATGTTGCTGAGTCGAAGAGGCCGGTCAGAGAGAGTAGACCACCTGAGAGGTTTTGTAGCTATATGGCGATGGTTACTAGCATCCTTGACTCTGAGCCTTCTAGCTATGAGGAGGCACCTAGCCAACAGATCTGGAGAGAGGCCATGCAGGAGGAGTATTCTTCTATCATGAAGAATGATGTTCGGGAGGTGGTGCCAAGGCCTGAGGGCAAATCCGTGGTTACTTCCAAATGGATTTACAAGGTAAAGCATGTTACAGATGGCATCATTGAGAAATTCAAAGCGAGGTTTGTGGCTAGAGGGTTCTCCCTGGTAGAGCGAGTTGATTATGAGAAGACCTTCGCTCCCGTGGCTCGATATACTTCGATCCGCTCCATTATATCGATAGCAGCAGAGATGGGTTGGAAGATCCACCAGATGGATGTGAAGACTGCATTTCTCAATGGCTTCATACAGGAGGAGGTGTACATTTAGCAGCCACAGGGCTTTGAGGTGCATGGGAAGGAGTCCCATGTGTGCAAACTGAAGAAGGCCCTTTATGGCCTGAAGCAAGCTCGCAAAGCTTGGTACTCCAGGATAGATACATATTTGCAGGGGATGGGTTTCACAAAAAGTGAGGCAGATCCGAACCTTTACTTTATTGTGATAGGTGAGGAGCCTCTCATTCTAGTGTTGTATGTGGATGACTTGGTCATTACAGGTGCAGAGAGACTCATAGAGCACTACAAGAGAGATCTTTCGATGGAGTTTGAGTTGAAGGACATTGGCTTGATGCATTACTTTTTGGGTTTGGAGGTGTGGCAGGAGGAGGAGCATTTCTTCCTGGGGCAAGGGAAGTATATTGTGGACATCCTTAGCAGATTCCACATGGAGGATTGTACACCCATGTCAACACCGATGATTACCAACTGGAAGAAGCTTCATGCTTCGGATTCTAAGTTGATGGATCCCACATTGTACAGACAGCTGATTGGTTCCTTGATGTATTTGTTCAACACTGGACCAGATATCTGTTTTGCAGTCAACACAATGAGTCAATTTATGTGTGAGCCTAGGAAGGTTCACTGGGTGGCTGCAAAACACATTTTGCGGTACTTGCAGGGGATAGTGGATTATGGTCTGGACTACAGGCAGGAGGATGGAGTGAGATTGGTAGGATACACTGATTCTGATTGGGCAGGTTGTGCTTCTGATAGGAAGAGCACTTTAGGGTGTTGTTTTGGGTTGGGTTTAGCAGTAGTGTCATGGTTCAGCCAGAAGCAGCGGTCAGTAGCACTGAGTTCAGCGGAAGTAGAGTATATGGCAGCCAGTCTAGCTAGTTGTGAGACCATCTGGCTTCGCAAGATGTTGTTTGGCTTATTTGGTCAGCCGTTGAGACCTTCAGTGATTTACTGGATAATCAGAGTTGCATTAAACTCACGGAGAATCCAGTATTTCATGACAGGTCCAAACATATTGGGATCAGATATCATTTCATCAGAGACTATGTTCAGAAGGGAGTTGTGAAGCTTGAGTATATTTTCACTAATGAGCAGGTTGCAGACATTCTTACCAAAGCCTTACCACGGGGCAAGCAAGTCTACTTCAAAGACAAGATGGGTGTGGTGAGGAACACCTTCCTCGGTAAGAGGGAGTGTTGAAATTTGGTACCGGAGGACAGGTGGTTCTCAAGGCTTTGATCTTTGGCCTAGGGAAAAGTGTCCAAAAGATTTTAATTTTTCTCCTAAAGTGACTTTATAATTTTTTATAAAGTTAAAATCTAATTTAAAAGTGACTTTAAGTGATAAAGTTATTAAGTCTAATTTTAAAGTGACTTTTATAAAGTCAATGAAAATTAGAAAGGAAAAGTGACTTTGGAAATAAATGACTAAGTGGGTCTCTATTAAAGTGGGGTGAATTAAAAAATAGAAAGTGAGATTTAAATGTGCATTTAATCTCAGCCATTGATCTAAATCTATCTCAGTCATTAGATTTAGGGATCACCCAAAAGTCATTTAGGGTTGGGTTAAGGAAGGAAAAGGAGGAAAAGATCATTCATTCTTTCATGAGCAGATTAGGAGAAGGAGAGCAAGAGAGCAAGGGAGATTTCTGGACAGGAAGGAGACGGAGGTAGCAGCTTGGCACATATTCCAAGGTAGCTCTTCAGCAAATCCGTATAGCTGAAAGCACAAGCAGAAAAAGCTGATTTTTGCTGAGAAAACAGAGAAAAACTGATTTTTGGGCATGAATTTCGAGGAGACGAATTTATGCACGGAAACCGAGGTATGTCCGTACAGTCCGTATGGCCATCCGTACAATCTGTACATCCATACGTCCATACAGTTCATACATCCATACGGTCCGTACCGCGCGTACAGCAAATTTCCAGATTGTCTGTAAGGCTAAAAACAGATAAGTTTGTTTGCTGGAAAAAATTGTTTTGCTGTAATTTTAGCTGAAAATTTTCTCACTGTAAAAGGCATTTTCCAGAAATAAAGAGAGCTCTCAAACTGGTTTTCCCCAAGAGTTGTAGGAGGTTTTTTCAGGGTCACATTGACCAAAAATATCAGTGTTTAAATGTGTTTTAATCGCTGTTTATTACTGCTGATTTTTATTTATGCAATTTCCAGCATTCTGTAAAATTTCCAGAATTTGTGTTTTCAGCAAATTTATTTTTTCTAGCTTGTTGAATGTATCGTTATGAGAAAGGGAATTTAACTACATGGGAGAAATAAGGTGAAACTGAAAACCGGGGTGGGAAAATAGAAATTTTTACATTTTTCATCTAGTCATAAAATGATAGAGTCATTATCATTTAATGAAGTCATGTTACAATTTGTAAAAGGTCAAACATATATATGTAAAGTGTCCTCCAAGACCTTATCACTTATCCTCTTCAAGTCAGCCTACAAAAAAGAAAGAACTTGTTAGAAGAAGTCGGTATCCCTACTTGAGATCATGTCAACCTAAGGGGCATGAGAAGATGTGTATAAGTAACCACACTCTGCCTCACTTAGAGGCAAGCAACTCGACAAAAAGTTCAATGAAGAGGTGTGAATAGGAGGCCTACAAAGTAGAAGTGTGAAGAAGGGATATGAAGGCTTCTTTTGGGTATGGTAAAGGAAGATTTCTTCTAGGTATAGTGAAGGAAGGTTTCTTCTGGGGGTACTAGAGGAAGGATTATTCTAGGATCAATGAAGCAAAGTTTCTTTTGAGGTTTGTCTTGGGTTATATATTCTCTCTAGCATGTAAAGGGAGAAGGAACGAAGACATCACAAGAAGATAGAAGGAAGAGCCTATTGGAAGCTGAAGAGAAGCAATATAGGTCTTGATTAAGGAAACTAGGGTTTATGATCTAAGGTAAACCTAAGAGACTGAGATAGAGACTGAGATTCTCTAGAGGATACCAGTGAGAGCCTAGAGACTGAGATTCTCTAGGGCAAGCTACGAAGAATCAGTGTAAAGGATAGAGACCAAGTTTGTCTAAAAAGTCGAGGAAAGCAGTTCGAGATCAAGAAGGAAGTTGAGAAAGGTAAGAGGTATAACATCAAGGGTAGTGACAAGGTTCTTGGGAGGGTACTAGATTCAAGGGTATTTTTCATGGTCTTGATATTCATCAATTGAAGATATATAAGAAGAATTTTTTATCGGGTTTTCCTGTCAAGAGGTAAGAGGTTTTAGCCCTGGATGACAAGCCTACATACAATGTCACTTACCTTCTATTGTGCATATTGGTAATTTCCTTGATGAAAAGAACACAATAAAAATATAACGAAGAGAAGACTATAAGCTAAAAGGTATAAGTATATCACAAGAAATTATCAAGTAGACAAACCTTTTAACTTCTTATGCCCTAGATTTCTCAATATGATATCGGAGCTTAGGTGTTGAAGTCAAGAAGGGGCATTCAATCAAGAAGAAACAAAGCCTCGAAGAAGAATCATAGCCATTCAAGGGCTACCAAGGGATATATCTTCAAAATCCTAGATTGAAGAAATATACACTAGCAAGAGTCTTCAAACCATCTTCAAGAGAGAAGGAAGACTAGAACATTCAAGAAGGATCATGAATCAAGCACTCTCTCATCAATTCCTCAAGAAGCAAATCCTCTATCAACATCAAGATTAAGGAGGAAGCAAGCATCAATTTCTTAAGTAAGTCTATGACTATATCTGATAATATCAAAATGTTTTTTTGTAAGGAAAGTAATAAATTGATTGGGGCTGGAAATTTCCTTGCATGGAAGAAAAGGACAGACCTAAATCTTATTGAGAATGAGGTCATGCATGACATTAAGGGATCGATAACCCAGCTTCCAAAGGAAGATACTCAAGAAAATGTTAGATTCATGAAGGGAGAAGTGAGAGCCCAAAGGATTCTTATAGAATCTATAAAAGACTCTCTAATCCCATATGGATCAAAGTTGGAGACTACAAAAGCTATATATAACAAATTGGTAGAGTTTTTTTTGTAAGTATTGCTGGAGAAGTAATCTCATTAAGGCAAGTATTCTATAAACTAAATATGTCCAAGGAATATGGAATAACCTCATACTTCATGAGGATATCAAAAATTTGAGATCAACTACAGGATCTAGGAGAAGTCATGTCTAATAGAATGATGACCACAGTGGTATTGAATGCACTACCAGAAGAATGGGGTAACTTCACTTCAAGTTATATGGGAAGAAAGAGACTACTCCATTTGAATATCTATGGTCACTCTATAAGATTGAAGAATCTAGACTAAAGGCAAAGGTTGACGTAGGACTAAATGAGCAAAATCAAGCATATGTTGCTATGATAAGAAGAAAAGGGAAATTTGGAAAGTTTGGTCCTCAAAATAAAAACAAGAACATCGCTAAGGTAAGATGTTATGGATGTCAAGAACTTTAGCACTATAGAGGAGATTTTCATAAATTTTAGAAGGAGAAGAGGGATAGGGAGGAAGCCCATATTACTGAAGAAGTGAAAGAACCTGAGACAAAGAAGCTTAAAAAGGAAGAAGTAAAAGATCTCTTCTATGATTGAGATGATCTTCTTCACTAGAAGTTATTTTTCACATGTAATTTATAGATAGGAAGTAGTGTAAATAAGAGAGGATGCATCAGAGTAGAAAATAGGATCATGAATTAAGGGCTCTTGACATGGGAAGCAGAAACAATGTCTGGAATAAATTTTATTGATTACAAAGAATAAGAACTCATGGAAACCTCATTGAAATCTCAAGTGATACTTATAGAAAGAAGTAGAGGTCATCATCGACTGGGATCATCATACAATAGTCAATAAGGAAACATTTTTTGTGTGATGATATGAAGGATCCTCAAGTTTCTTTCGTGGAATCCTTTTCAGAGGATTCACCGATCTAGAAAGGAAGAATTCCAACCTGTGGGATTCAAGGGATGATGCTATGATGATATAACAATGAAACAGGTCTAAAGGATAAAGCTCTTTCATTCGAAGTTGTTGCAAGAAGTCTAGATGACCCAAAAGAGAGATGAGGTATGTATGCTTACATAGGATATTATGAAATTCATGTCATATGGTTGCAGATAATATGGATCACTATTTCCATCTTGGGAAACATGATCAAGGAAAAGGGGATCTTCTCCTCTGAAAGTTGCAGAAGAAGGGGAAGTTGAGAAGAAGCAGTGTGAAAGATAAAGACCAAGTTTCTCTAGAAATCCAAGGAAATAAGTTTGAGATCAAGAAGAATGTCGAGAAAGGGAAGAGATAAACATCAAGGGTAGTGACAAGGTTCTTGGGAGGATACTAGAGTCAAGGGTATTTGTCATGGTATTGATATTCGTCAATTGCAGATCTATAAGGATAATTTATGATCAGGTTTTCATCTCAAGAGTTGAGAGGTTTTGGCCCTAGCTGACAAGCCTACATACTGTGTCACTTGTCTTCTATTGTGCATATTGGTAATTGTCTCGATGAAAAAAACACAATAATAATATAAAAAAGAGAGGATTGTAATCTAAAAGGTAAAATTATATCATAATAAATTATAAAGAAGAGAAATATTTTAACTTCTTATGCCCTATACTTTTCAACATTTAGCCCAAATCCGGAAAGCCTTCTACTCCTCCCAAAACCCAAAATTTTCTTTTCTCCTTCCCCAGACTCATAATCTCAAAGCAATATGGCCCCGACCACTTGGATTACATGGCACTATTGGATTGGCCATTGAACTCTTTTGTTTTTCAACCAAACCACTTACCCAGGGCTCAATACAACCTCATCAAGTTGTTTTGATACTTGGATAAACCACCTATGCTAACCTTAATACCACCTTTGGTGCATCTCTAGTTTCTTCCAATGGAATCATAAATGTTGAGTAATGAAGGTGGTTGGTTGAGCTATGTTGAGATAGTGTTTTCAGAGTTTAATAAGAAAGGTTCTTGGATTCAACTGCCTAGGAATTGGTAGAAGAAATAGGTAGTAAAGACACTCTTCATTGTTTGATTTAATGGTTAGACCCATCCTATCATGAGCGCTATAATTTGTATACATTTCGTGTTGGACCCCACTTATAACTTTGTGGTATGGAGTGGATTTCGCTTGAATATATCATCATGCATGCAAGCCTTGAGTTATAGGTAATGTGTGATAACCTCTGTCATAGAAGTAATGTAATCCAAGAACCTTAGAGCATCATACTCATCAACTAATTTGCACAAATTAAAATGAGCCATGTGTCCACCAAGTGGAGTACTTGTACATGTATGGCCAGTTTTCCAAGCCTATGGAGAGTTAAGCTAATACTAGATCCCTTATTCACCAATGCTACATGATGTGTCCATGCATTGTACAGCCTTATTAGAAAGTTATCATGTGTTGTGTTTGAGTAGTGAAAAAGAATGTAAACTTGCACATGGCGTAATCTAGGGCACCCTAGAGTGATAAAAATGGAGAGGGTCTTGACAAGATAAATAGTGGAGAGAGCATATCAGGTTGTAAAGTAGGTGCCCATTAACTCTACCAAACAACCTAATACATAGTATGCCCCCCCACCACTTTTCTTATGTAACACCTTCTAATTGGTCTCCTTGAAGGTTTAACTAAAATCGTTTATCCCAATGCTCAATACCACCCCATTGGGTTGTTTTTAAGCTCGGGCAAGCCACTTAAGCAAGCACCTGATACCACCCCTATCATTCTAGTTTGACATTCATTCAGTGTTCAACCTTGAAAGTTTGTCACTCTCTTTTAGGTGCATATTTAAGACCTTCATACATGATTCCCCTTTGGAAAATTGATACATAGAAAAAGCAGGCCTATAATCTAAAAACCATTACAAAACCTAGACTTTTGCTGCATATGAATGATACATATTAACTGACAACTTTGTAAGAATAATTTCTTTGAAAAGGTTGGTCAAATTTGTCCCTAGAAATTATGGTGCTCCATGATACAACATCCTGCTGAAATATTTTTCAAACTTGTGGCATGCAAATTCAATGCTTCCACCTTTTGCGTATATGGTAACCAGGGCACTCCCTGCCTATTGTGCCTAATTTAAGGGCTAAAAAGTTGTCCAATAAGAGAAGGAATGCACACTTCTTTTTGAATAACATGTCTTTCTTTTCCAAGTTCCAATAATTAATGAGTATAGTTTAAAGCTATTTGATAACACAGAGGAAGATCTAACCATAGAGAAAGACTCCAGCCTCAAAGTCCCACACTAAAATTGGCTATAAACATTCATCACTTAATCAATTATTAGAGTAGCTCCTTGTTCATTCATTCAACAACATTTGAAAACATCTACACTCGCTACCAACGTAAACAAGTAGCTATATGTTTGTTGGATAAGCCAAACAAAGCCATGAAAATATTTCATGTGTGTGTATGTATAAATAGATTGTGATATTCGTCGGGTCATTTGTCAAATTCAAACATGGGATTGGACATGTTTTCTTATATTGGAAAGCTTGTTACAGAGAGAGATGACACTCAAATCAAACTATATGCGCACATTCTTGCAAAATATTTCTAGGGATGTTGTAATTGTCCCACAAAACATATTACATTGTGTGTATGTTGTTCCTTGGTGATGGTATAAGTGGCTCGATGACAGTAGTTATTTATCTGAAAATGTTCATAGCATGAAAATTATTGTATGTGATTTGCTTTTGACATTGTACATGTGCTATAAAATTTCACAATACTCCCTGTGGCATCCACGTCAAAATTTGAATTATTAGGCCTATCAATGCTTTAAACACCTCATCACCTATGTAAACTAAATAACTTATGTCAATTTTAGGAAAAATGGTATGTTGTATTCTTTAGAGTGATTTTACTTCAATTTCTTTAATAGCCCAGTATCAATATTCAGATTAGCAATCACATCAACATGATAGTAAAATGTAGATAGAACATAACTATAAACAGTAGAAGACAAGCCAAGACAAGAGGACACAAGATGTGGCACCAACTAGGGACAAACCCTAATGTGGGGAAACCCTTGATCAAATATTCTTATAATCTTCAATAGTTTAGCAAAGAGAGATAGTACAATTTACAAATCTGATATTTTGTAACAGTAGTAAAAGAGCCCTAGACAGAAAAGTCACTTTGGTCAACAGGGTAGATTTGACCCTCAACAATTTGGTCAACTTCAATCAACTTCAACCTCCAAACAACAAGATGAATTAGCCCTAAAAATATCCCAAAACAGTCCAGTCAGACCTAATCAAATAGCCAATCCTGTTGTCATCCCTAGCTGCAGTAAACGTTGGTCAAAGTCAACATTTGACCTCGATTTTTGTGCCTATAAATGCGGTCTACCCAAATAGAAATATCTCAGAAAAAAACACAGTAAAACATGTCAACGTTGTTGGTCAACGCATACTCAAACTGTCCAAAAATTTGGTCTCCTGAAATTTCAGCGTCCTAAGATTTCAACCTGCTCAAATTTCAGCCTCCTCAAATTTTGCTCTCCTGAAAATTCAGCCTCCTAAAATTTGGCTCTCCTAACATTTCGACCTCCTGAAATTTTTCTCTTGAAATTTCAGATGAGTGGAGAGAGGGAGGCCCAGAAATCCGCACCCAATCAATGAGGAGAGAGAGAGAAAAGTGTGAAGGTGAATGTGTCCAAATGAGGCTGAGGAATCATGTATTTATAGCAAATGTTGAGGATGAATAGACATGACTGTTGGGCTTTTGAGCCTACATAAGCTTGTTGGCCGACCTTGACAATTTGCCCATAATCAAAATAAATTCATAACTTCATTTGTACATGTCGGAATCAGATGATCTCTAGATCAATCTTACACCTCTCGAAGAGGGGAATCCAAGAAAAATATCAGTTGTCATAAATAAAATGACCCATGTGGAGTTTGGCCCTTGTTTCCAATTTTAACAATCCCTCTCAACTAGGGAGAACTCCATTTGCTAATACATCTTCCAATCCCTTATAATCCGTACTATCTCTTCCATCAATGTTATGCTCTTCTCTGATGAACTATGAAGAAGAAGTGGTCGAGAATGCAACATACCATTCTCTATTGACCCAAAGTTGGTCCCAAATAAAAGAGAGTGTCTCATACCACTCTTATTGATTGGAAGTTAGATCCAATCAAAAGAGAGTGTCTTATATCACTCTTACTGACTTGAATTCCATTCCATTGATCTCAGATCAATTCATGCATCCTAGCATAGGGAGTACAGTAGTACACGATGCATCCATTAGTATTACTATGGTCCCTATCCTCATTTCCCTACTCATTGGCCATATGAGAGGTACTTCCCATGAGTCCCAGACTGCATGGATAGGATGTCTCAGCACGAGAATGATGAACCACTCATCCTGCCTACATGTTGCCAAGGGGTATCATAGGGGAAGGTTCAACCACTCACCCTGTACACAACAAACCACTAGGGTAAGGTTGAACCACTCATCTATGATTACTCATCGCTCCAAGAAGTACCCCAAGGCCCCTGGAGCTCCCAAAGCACAATGTCCATATCATACAGAACCCTCCGAAGAGGGTCTCTCCACGACTCCAAGTCATTCTCGGAAGGCAAAGAACTTGACCTTCCCCATGGGCCTTGTCAGAATATCAGTGACCTGCTCATCAATCCCAATGTGATGGATCCTTATTTCTCCTCATTGTACCATATCCTAGATAAAGTGGTACTTGATATCTATATGCTTGGAGTGATCATGAAACACCATATTATCTGATAATTGGATCCCACTATTGTTGTCATAGAGGATCACGGTGGTATCCAGCACATGTTCAAACATCTCACGGAAGAGCTTCCTCAACCATATAGCTTCACAAGAGGCCATACTAGAAGTTATGTATTCGGCCTTAGCGGTGCTCAAGGCAACCAATTTCTACTTCCTGCTCATCTAGGATATTGAAGCAAAACCCAAAGAAAAATAGCATCCAGAAGTGCTCTTGCAATCCACCACACTGCCAGCCTAATCAGTATCAGAATAACCATGCAGTCTCACATCTCTGGCAGTGTATCTTAGTCCATCAGTGATTGTACCCCGAAGATATCTCAGAATATTTTTGGCACCAATCCAATGTATATGATGAGGCTCAACCATATATTGCCTCAATGTGTTAACTGCAAAACATATGTCCAAACTAGAGTTCACCAAGAACATCAATGCTCCTATGACTCGATGATACTCAGAAGAATTTCCCAATTTAGGTCCAGTAGCACAACCACATAACTTCTTAAAGTTAAGTTCCATCAGGGAAGTCATAGGCTTGTAGTCCACCATCCCAAATTTTTCCAATATCTTCACAACATATTTTCCTTGAGAGAGGAAAATTTCACCTGGCTTTTTCTAGACCTCTAACACTAGGAAGTAGTGCATCGGTCCTAGGTCCATCTAAAATTCAGAAGCCAAATCCCTCTTACATTTGTGAATGAGAGGGTCTGCACCTATTAGAAAGAGGTCATCCACATAAAGTACTAGAATGGGAGGTTTATCGTTTTCAACCTTAAAGTAAAGGTTTGGATTGGCTTCACTTCTAGTGAATCTTATCTTCATTAAATAGTTGTGGATCCTCTCATACCAATTCTAGGGTGCTTACTTCAATCCATAGAGAGATTTCTTCAACCTATATACATGATATTCTCGGTCATGAACCTCAAACCCCTCGGGTTGTTCCACATAGACTTCCTCTTTGATCGAACCATGCAAGAAAGCGGTCTTGACATCCATATGATGTAGGTTCCATCCTTAATAGGAAGCAAGGGCTATGATCGAGAGGATGGTGGTGTATGAGGCAACAGGTGAAAATATCTCATCATAATCTAAACCTTCCTTCTAAGAGAAGCCTCGAGCAACAAAGTGAGCCTTGAACTTTTCTGCACTTCCATCAACTCCATGCTTGATTTTTTAGATCCACTTAGAGGTGACAACCAATTTGTCCTGGGGTCTAGGGACCACATCTCGGACATCATTCTTCATAATTGAATCATATTCTTCATTCGTAACATCCTTCCATACTTTTTTCTTCACGGATTCATCAAATGATGAAGGCTCATTTTGAATGATAGTGCTCATGATGGTCAAGTATCCTTGATACATGTTCAGCTTCTTGCTTTCACAGAAGGTCCCCTTTGGTGCAATATGTCTCTCGGCATCTTTGAGAGTCTCCATAAGCCATGAGGGTATCCTCTTAGAGGAGGAGGGACCTTGAGGAGGAGGATCAATAGGATCCATAGGTTCATCAACATCTGGCATTGTTTCATCTTCTTTTGCACCCTGTTTTTCGATGTTAGCTTCTTTGTCCTTCCTTGGGATAGGAAGGTTGTTGATCTTCCTGAGGGCCATATCTTCGTCGAAGGTGAAATCATGACTTATCTCAACTTCCCTTTGACCAACCACATAAATTATATATCCCTTAGAATTTTCACTATAGCCCACAAAGATTCATTTCTTCCCAGATGCACCCAATTTGTTTCTTTTCTCTTTCGGCACATGAAAATATACGAGGCTTCCAAAATTTCTAAAATGAGAAGCATTGAGTTTCTTATCAGTGAACATTTCTTTGGGAGTCTTAGAGTCCAACGCTTGATGAGAGAAACAGTTTTGAGCATACACAACAGTATTTTGTAGCTTCAACCCATAGGAACTTCGGAAGCCCTTGATCATGAAGCATAGCATGAACAACTTCTACAATAGTGTGATTATTCCTTTCAGCCACACCATTCTACTCAGGAGTGTATGGTGTTATAGTCTCCCTCTTAATGCTAGCTTCTCTGCAATAATATTGCAATTCATTGGATTTGTACTCATTCCCATTGTTAGTCCTCAATATCTTGATTTTATTCTCAGATTAGTTTCCGATAAAGGCTTTGAAGTGTCAGAACCAGGTGAACACTTCATCCTTCTTCTTCAAGAAGAAGATCTAGGTTTTGTGAGAATAATCATTCGTAAAGGTGAGATAATATAAATATGCTCCCAAATAGTTTACGAGCATCATACCAGATATGTTAGAGTGGATCAATCGCAATATGTTTGTGGTATTGCTATTACTTGAGGGGAATGGTCCCCTTGTAAGTTTTTCTTTGAAACATCCTGGACATACCCCTTCATGCTCTAATTTGAATTTGGGCATACCTATCACCATCTATCTCACATCGAGTAGGTACTTATAATGAAGATGGGAAAACCTTTGGTGCCATAGTTCATATTGTAGAGATGTGTCGCAAGACATGGCTCCCAATGGAATTCCTCCAACTTGATACAAAGTTTCAACCCTGAAACCAAGAGTAAAAGCATATTTAAAATTTATTTTCCAAACACGTACCTTTCCATCGATAAAATCCACCTTGAATCCTTTATCTTCCATTTCTAAAATAGAAACTAGGTTCTTCTTGAGATCGGGTGCATATAGTACTTCTTGCAAATGAATACTGTTACCTTGATTTAATTGAAGGGTAACATTCCCTACTCCCTTCACGGGATAGGTGGCATCGTCTCCAAGGATGATCTCCAAGTTTGTCTCCTTTTCTATCGGATTGGAGAGGGCTTCCTTGTATCTGGTGGAGTGCCTTGAGGCACCACTATCAATCAGCTAATTTCCCAAAGTGTCTGGAGGGGAGGTAGTGGAGAGGGTTGATATAAGATAGTTCTCTTTTTTTTCTTGTTAACAACATTGGATTCTTCATATCTAGAGTTCATTAATCTCTTGGAGGGTCAACCATTTCCTTGATGTCCCTCATTCCTTTTTCCCTTTTTACTTTGATCATTGTTGTTGAAGTTTCCACTAGAATGATTGTGATCATCATCAAGTGATGTGTCCCTTCAATTTGGACACTCCCTTTCATAGTGTCCAAACTTATTGAAAACAAAACACCTTCCCTTCCTTCCTCCCTTAGATCCATGTTTTCCATGGAAATTACCTTTAGACCCTGTATTATTTCTCCTTTTGACACGAGCATAGAATATAATGGGGTTGATTCTAATAGAAGGAATTTCATGCTCCACCATTCTTGTTTCTTCTTGAATGCATCTCAACATCAATTCTTCAAACCTTGTAATTCGATCATTGTTGAGTATAATGGTTCTAAATACATGCCACTTAGGTGGGAGTCCTCCAAGGGTGGTGAGAGTAAGTTCCCTGTCAATAATGACTTCTCCAATTGAAAGTAGATCATTCTTGATCTCAATGATCCTTAAGAAGTAGGATTGAATATCCTTGTCCTTACCCTTCTTAATATCTTTCAAATTATTCTTGAGAAATAGAATTTGATTAGTAACCTTGAACATGTTAATCAACCTGTCATAGTTCTCCTTGGAGGTCTTCAATTCGGAGATGTAGGCCACCAGACGCTTGTCAATGGAATCTCTGATAATCTTCTTTGCTCTAACTTCAGCCCTATTGTACATGGTCTTCGTAGTAGTCAGTGCATTTGAAGGAGGATCAGTGATTTTACCCTGCACATAATCCATCACTTCTTGTTCTTCCAAGGTCAAATCAAGAGACATCTTCCATCCATGATAGTCAGATTTATCATGGACCTTGTATTCAGTCGGGAAGTCAGATGAGTAACCCATTGAGCCTTTTGTCCTTCTCCAACTATCTTTGGTGATTGCCCTTTCACTCTTGCTTAGGCTTTGTTTTCACCTTAGCTCTGATACCATGTTAATTTTATGCAAAATGGTATGTTCTATGGTTTAGAGCAATTTTACTTCAATTTCTTTAATAACCCAGTATCAATATTCAGATTAGAAATCACATCAATATGATAGTAAAATGCAGATAAGACATAAATATAAATAGAAGCCAAGCCAAGACAAGAGGACACAATATGTGGCACCAGCTAGGGACAAACCCCAATGTGGGAAAACCCCTAATCAAATCTTCTTATAATCTTCAATAGTTCAGCAGAGAGAGATAGTACAATTTACAATTCTAATATTTTGTAAGAGCAGTAAAAGAGCCCTAACCAAAAAATTCAACACTAGTCAACAAGGTAGATTTGAACCTCAACAATTTGGTCAACTTCAGTCAACCTCGGCCTCCAAAAAACAAGATGAATTAGCCCTCAAAATAGCCCAAAGTAGTCCGGTCAAACATCCAACCCTACGGTCAGCCCTAGCTGCAGTCAACATTGGTTAAAGTCAATATTTGACCTCGATTTTTGTGCCCAGAAATGTAGCCTTCAAAAAAAAAAATATCTCACCCAAAAATGCATTCAAACATGTCAACATTGTTGGTCAATGCATGGTCAAACTATCCAAAAATTTGGTCTCTTGAAATTTCAGCCTCGTGAAATTTTGGCCTCCTGAAATTTTGCTCTCGTGAAATTTCGGCCTCCTGAAATTTTGCTCCTGAAATTTTGGACGAGTGGAGAGAGAGAGAGGCCCATAAATACACACCCAATCGATGAGGAGAGAGAGAGAGATAACTTTGAAGATGAGTGTGTCCAAATGAGGCTAAGGCATCATGTATTTATGGCAAACATTGAGGATGAATAAACATGATTATTGGGCTTCAGAGCCTACATAAGTTTGTTGGTCGACCTTGACAATTTGTCCATAATCAAAATAAATTCATAACTTCATTTGTACATGTTGGAATTGGATGATCTCTAGATCAATCCTACACCTCTCAGAGAGAGGAATCTAAGAAAAATATCAACTGTCATAAATAAGATGACCCATGTGGATTTTGGCCCTAGTTTCCAATTTTAACAACTTAGCATGTAATTATTGTCATTTTAATACCATCCAGTCATGCTACTAGATGCCTGTAACAAGGAATCCAAAACAGTTATGCCTTTACTACTTCCTTTTCCAAGAAACCCCAAGGTCCATTTGACAATTGACGACACACTCTAGTGCAACTCCGAGTGTAATGCAAACCCAAGTTATATTAGCATTTTATCAAATATTTTACAAACCTATGAAAGCTTTCATCTGTATGCTACCACATCCTATTTCCAGAGTAAACCATAGTCTAGCAACATATGAATTCACATCAAATTATTAGTGACCAACAAGTCAATTGTTCACAGTATTTTTCTCATTTTCCTACTCCTTGATGCTCAACTCAAGCTCAGTTGGTAGTCAACTGTAGGGCTCTGTGCATGCATAGGCCCTGTCTTTGTCCATACTGAACATACCCCCATTCATGGTTGTATACAACACAAAGCTTGATTCTTACATTTTATGGAATAATTTATAGATATACATTGTAAATTTTCTTTCAACCCTTGATGTTTGACCCAAGCAAGCCTTGTGTGGAAATTAGGCTTTGATACCACCTATAACGTCCATAACCCTTTTGCTGGTGGCGCAACTCACATAATTTTCAACATTTTTGAATTTCACCAAGAGAATAGGCATAATTAAACCAAAGCAAAAAAAAATTAGAGCACAATCAAGCCTTAAAGGATCAGTAAAATAGCCATAAATAAAAGTAATGCAGAGAAATACTAAATTAACATCACCCAATCATTTCTGCCATAACAAATATATGGAAATTAATTGCAACACATAATTCCATTCACAAAGAGCTAAGTGTGTAAAATAAACAATGTAATAACATAGCAAAATAAGCACACACAAAAGTTCTCAAACGCTTATCTCTAAATTTTGTCAGTTGACTACAGACATTCAATGTTCCTTCTAGCCATAGATCATGTTGCTCATATTCTCTGAACAATTTTTCACCCCCAAGTCAGGGCTTCGACTCGACAAGGCATCTACTTAGTCATAAACAAGTATATACCCAATACCCTCAACTGGCTAAGGTACCAAATCCCAACATCCTCCAACCTATGCAATCACAGCCCCCATTAGGCCACACCCAAATTGAGCATACCCTTCTCTGCACCCTATAGTCTTAGGGATGTGCCACCACCTCTAGGGTTCCCAACTAGGTGGAAATTCCTCAAGTCTTACCGCCACTTCTAGTTTATCTTACTTGATTGGGCAGGGACACTCCCAAATTCCATGGCTCCAAGAGTTCCTATTGCTCTCTTGGGGTCTGCCCTCCATGCTCTCATGTTAAACCCTAACATCCTCCAACCTCCAAGGATCCCACCCTTTATTATCCCACACCCAATCCCATGCAAAAACTTTTCTACCTCATGGTCCCTTAGTTTGTGCCACAATGCTCATGGTGCCCATCTGAACTGAATATTGATGTTCTTAGCCTTGGGACTCCAATAGTCATACTACCATCCTAGTTATTCATTGTTTAGTTGGTCCCCTTTTCTTGAATAAGAGAGAACATTTTTACAAACATATTTCACTTTATTTATTGTTATAATATTGTATTCTAATATTATGATATAACTTTCTCATCAATACACCTTTTCCTTTCATGGAGTTATCAACCCCTCATACCCTTTTGTTTGGGTCTATCTATAGCCATTGTATTATTAATATGCATAAATTAAATATATTTACAACACTTAGGCTTTCGAACCTCATAGCATATAAAAGCATAACCATGCAAGCACATCAGCCCCAACACATAGACACACGCACACGTCAATGCACCACCCCAAAGTGATTCTTGACTCACTAGCCTAATTAACTATGTATCAGCTCACCAACCTAATAATCATGATCCTCAAATCCATTACATAGGCAGACCAACCTTAACCATATCTATAACTTGGCCCATCTTCCTAACATGTACCTACACACAGTGCATACAAGCCTAAATGGCTTTCTGGCTCACCAACCTAAGTCACGCATACATTTTCCCATGTATCATTCGAGGAGGTCTTGATCAGCATTGTTACATTGTGTTAGTGATGCCTTATTGTATCTACAATTCAATATGAAATTATCTTTATTCGGTGCTTATATCTAACTACAATAAAGATAAAGAGAGGCCTTTCAATCATCCAAGGATTTGGAGGTTGTATACCTTGACGTCTTGCATCAAATTCCTCCAAACATGAGCCTGAGTTAAACCAATCATCATCTTGATGTCCTTGCAACTCCAACTCTTTTATACAAATGTTCTACAAAAAGCCCAATTGCGGCTTTCAATTTTCTCATGGCCAAGAACCAAAATCAACCTTTGAATTAGTTGGAAATGATAGATTTGTAATAGCAAGGCTTTAGGTTTTCTTATTAAAATTTGGATTTGATTTTATCTATTTTTTATAAGTACATTATTGTTTCAGGTTTATTTGCATCAATAAACTATTTCTTTCTATTAGGATATCTTCAAATCTGAAACATAATTTAGGAAGTAATTCCATTCTAATTTTCCAACTATCACTACAAATATGTGGACCACATTATCAATATATGTGAGTGGTAAGATAACTCCAATATAAAGGTTTGCAATGTTATCAAACTCGGTTAATACAATATTAGTACACTAAAATACTTGGCCCAATGTCAACATAATCTTTCTTATAGGGGGCCTTGATGAATCCCACCAAGACTAACCAATGTGACAACACTATTATAGATTAATTGCCATATTTCCTTAAGTTTGTCAAAACCTATAATAAGTGAGTATATTAGTGTTCTAGCCACACAAAATATTGATGCAAGAGCATCAAATGAGATAAATTACCGTTGACCTCACTGGTCAAAATAATTTACTAAAGAGGGTTGGACCTCTTAAATGTTTTTATTTATTTGTTTGTAAATGTTATTGGAGTGCCAAGGTTAGGAGTGAAGTGATAGATTTTGTTAGCTTAGGTGTGTGCCAGGCCAATTAAATAGGGATTAGGTTGTCAAAGAAATTTGAATTTAGAGAGGAGCATTAAAAAAGAGAAACTCATTTTTTTGGGAGAAGTTGAATGTCGATCAGGTCAGTAAGGGCCAGAACAATTTTCTGTGTAGTGATTTTTATTTTCATAATTGATTTGTGGAGTTTCATGGTGTATCTGATATCATCTTATGTCAAGAAATTGTTTGCTTCAATTGATTAAAAAACATTCTGTTGTAGTTTAACGATGGAATCCTATAGATTAATATCCAGTAAATTGTGCATCTTTGGAAATTTTGCATCCAAACGAGATTGATCTATAGATCTTCTCAGTTCTATGATTATTTATCCTAATTGCATGTTTCCTCTATGATAGATCTAAAGAATTCTCAAATTTCTATGTTTTTTCTTGCTTGAAATCACTCTGGGAAAACCAAAACCTTCAGTCATAGAAGGGTCATGTCGTTGGTTGTGCCTCGAACAGAAAGGTCGCGCAAAAGTAGAAAGGTCACCTCATGGGTAACGCCTGAGATGGAAAGGTTGCATAGGATCAAAAAGGTCACACATCAGATATAAATGTTCTATCGTGGTTCGTGCCTCCAGCAGAAGGGCTGTGCCTAAGACAAAAATGTTGCGCTAGCTTACAGAAGGGTCATGTCAATTCAGGATTGTGTTTTTAATCAACTTTTAGGAGCCCATTTCGAACTTTGATTATTGTTTCGAGTAGCCCTGCGTGTCTACTTTTTGTTGAGTCATCAAACTCGACAAAATACCCAGGGAAAGGACTCAAAATTTTGAATTTTCCAACCTCACTCAAAAGCACTTTCTTTGGTAAAAAAAAATTGAGAAAGAAGTTTTTGGGAATAGAGTATTGACGGGTCAGCCTACCATCATTTGGTATCAGAGCAAGGTTTAGAGTATTGTTCTCAGAACTTCAACAAATATGCCACCCAGGAGAGGAGGAGCTGGCATAGGTTGGGGAAGACTTGTAGCCAATGCAGTACTGCTTGAAGAAATTAGACATCTTCGCACACGAATGGAGGCGATGGAAATTTCCCAAAGAAGAGTCCCTCATGAGGGAGACGTCAGTGCTGAAGAAGAATCTTCTAAGGAAGAAGAAGGGGAAGAAAGTGAAATAGCCGAAGTTCTCAAGATGTTAGCAAAAGCAAGTGGAAGGTTGAAGGTAGAAATACCTATGTATGAAGGAAACCTTAATGTGGAAGAGAGGATGGATTGGATTAGTGCATTAGATAAGTATTTTGACTATGAAAAGGTCAAAGATAAAAATAAGGTGAAATTTGTAGCTACCAGATTGAAGGACAATGCAACCATCTCATGGGATGAGCTACAAATATCCAGAGAAAGGAAGGGAAAACTCAAGATTAAGCAGTGGGATAAAATGGTGAGAAAAATGAAAGGCAAATTTATGCCCAAGGATTACCAATTAAATATTTTCAGATAGTTACAAAACTTAAGACAGAAAGGGATGATTTTTGGAGAGTACACAGAGGAGTTTTATAAGATGAGCATTATATCAGGACATGTTGAAGATGACATGGAAAAACTAGCCAAATATATTAACGGATTGAGATATGATATACAAGAAGAAATCAGTGTGCTAAGTCTGAAGAAAATTGAAGGTGCCTATCAAAGAAGCTTTGAAGGCAGAGGAGAAATTGTTGAGGAAGCAAAGTCAGAAGAATAGAGGTAAAAATCCAGCAAGACGAAGAGGAGCTTCTAGACCAAGATTCCAAAACTCTCAGAATGTAACAGGAGGGACCAGTAATCGACCGCCACAGAAAGGAGACTTTGGTAGAGGAAGATTTGGATCCAAAGGTAGAAACCAAGGAAGGGAAATTCGGAGTTATACATGTGGAGAATTAGGAAATGGGTCATGGGACTGCCCTCAAAACAAACCAGCAAATCCAAGGAATGTAAATATAGTTGAGACAAAAGAAGAAAGCCCTCAGGTCATGGGGAAAGAAGAGCCACCTAAGGTGGGAGAGTCCTTATTGTTAAAAAGAGTATTGTTAAAGGCAAAAAAAGAATCCAATGAACCATCTCAGAGGAAAAGTATATTCAGGATTATGTGCAAGTCTAATGAGAAATGTTCCAAGGTTGTGATTGACAGTGGGACCACTCACAATCTCGTTTATACAAAGATGGTGGAGAAATTGGGTTTGGTTAATATGGTACTCACTACAAAGTGTCTTGGTTATAGAAAGGATCGACTCTTGGTGATAGAATAGTGTTGGGTAGATATACAAATTGGTACATATAAATATGTGGTATTATGTGATGTAATGCCAATGGATGTGTGTTGGGGAGACCTTGGCAGTTTGATGGGAAATTTGTTCATGACGTTAGGAGGAACACATATACCTTAGAGAACGATGGGAAGAAGCATACATTGTTACCTTTGAATGATGGAGTGAACAAAGAAATGGTTGGCAAAAATGTTTTGATGATTAGTGGAAAAGAATTGTTGCGAGAAGTCAAGAAGGAGAAAGAAATGCATTTTGTTGTTGTGGGTAAACCCAAGGTAATTTTGAATTCTACTAATCTAGATAATTTTCTTGTGGAAATTAAAAATTTGTTAAATTATTATGTCAACATTATTGTTGATGAATTGTTAAGTGCATTGCCACCAATTAGAATTATCAGAAATCGCATACATTTAATACCTAGTACGAGTTTACCAAAAAAGGAAACATATAGGGTAACTCCTCAGGAAAATGAAGAAGTTGGGAGACAAGTGTAGGAGTTGTTGGATAAAGGACTAATAAAGGAGAGCCTAAGTCTATGTGCAGTACCAACAGTGCTTAGCCCCAAGAAGGATGGTGAATGGTGCATGTGCATCGATTCCAAAGCAATAAATAAGATTATTATCAGGTATAGATTTCCCTTACCACGTATGGATGATTTGATGGATTGCTTGAGTGGTTCAAAGTATTTTTCTAAGATAGATTTGAAGAGTGGATACCACCAAATAAGGATTAGAGAGGGGGATGAATGGAAGACTGCATTCAAGAATAATAGTGGGTTGTATGAATGGTTAGTTATGCCTTTTTGACTCACTAATGCACCAAGTACATTTATGAGACTGATGAATGAGGTCTTAAAAGAATATGCTAGAAAATTCATGATAGTTTATCTTGATGATATCCTAATTTTCAGTCAGAGTAAAGAAGAGCATTTGAAGCATCTTAAGTTCGTTTTAAATACTTGACGAAAAGAGAAGTTGCTAATAAATTTGAAGAAGTGTAGTTTCATGAAGAAAGAGCTTGTTTACTTGGGATTTGTAGTCTCAGAAGAAAGTTTGAAGATAGACCCAGAAAAGATACAAGCAATTTTGAATTGGCCACTTCCAAGGAGTGTATTTGAGGTAAGAAGTTATCATGGTCTTGCAAGTTTTTATAGAAATTTTATAAGAGGATTTAATAAGATTTGTGCATCGATAGTTGAAACAATAAAGGAAAACAAACAACCATTTAAGTGGACAGAGGTAGCAGACTGGAACTTCAAACTGTTGAAAAAGAAGATTACTGAAAAAGCCCTACCAAACTTTGATAAAACTTTCCAAGTTGAGACTAATGCTAGTGGGGTAGAAATTGGAGCTGTATTGAGTCAGGAGCAGAGACTTATAGCTTATTTCAATGAAAAGTTAAATGAGGCCAAGCAGAAGTACTCATCCTATGATAAAGAGTTCTATGGTATTATTCAAGCTTTAAAGAAATGGAGGCATTACATGTTGCCCAAAGAATTTTCTTTGTATTCTGATAATCATGAACTACAATTCATAAATAATTAGCCAAAGTTGAGCCAAAAGCACGCTAAGTGGATGGGGTGATTACATAGTTTCACTTTTGTAATTAAGCACACAAGTAGTAAGTCAAATAAAGTTGTTGATGCTTTGAGCCGAGTGAATTTGTTTATGCAGGAGCTGAAGATTGGTGTTTGGGGATTTGAAGAAATGATTAACATGTACAGGGAAGATACAAATTTTAAAGAAATATATGCAGCATTTTAGAATCTTGTGATTCATAATAGAATTCAATAGTTAGACTACTTGATTCAAGGAGGTTTGATGTTCAAAAACAATAAACTGTGTATTCCTAAATGTTCCATGAGGGAAACTTTGATTAAAGAAAAGCATAGTGGGGGATTTTCTGGACACTTTTGGCAGGATAAGGCATTCGCTCAAGTGAATGCTTTTTATTATTGGCCAAAAATGCAAATTGATGTCAAAAAGTTTGTTGAGAAATGCAGAATTTGTCAACATGCCAAAGGAAGGAGCCAAAATATTGGGTTATATCAGCCATTGCCAATAACAAACAGGCGTTGGGATGTGGTCAACATGGATTTTTTTTTTGGGTTTGCCAAAGACTCAAATAGGATATGACTCTATCTATGTTGTGGATAGATTTTCGAAAATGGCTCATTTCATTGCTTGTAAGAAAAATAGTGATGCAACTCATATTGCTAATTTGCTTTTCTCAAAAATTGTAAGGTTACATGGGTTGCATGTAAGTATTTTTTTAGACATAGATACTAAGTTTGTAGGACACTTTTGGAGGACTTTATGGAAGAAGTTAGGTACAAACCTCAGTTTTAGTTCAACTTATCACCCTCAAACAGATGGGCAAGCTGAAGTGGTGAATAGGAGCTTGGGAAACATATTAAGAAGCTTGGTTTACAAACATCCAAAACAGTGGGATTTAATGCTTGCTCAAGCTAAATTTGCTTACAATGATACTCCTAACATGAGTACAAGAATGAGTCGATTTCAGATTGTTTTTGGAATGCATCCTAGAGGAGTATATGAGTTTAGAGATTTGGGAAAACAAGAGGTAAGGAGTGAAAATGCTGAAGAATTTGTAGAACAAATGCATAAATTGTAGGAAGATGTCAAGCAAAAGTTACAGGTAAGTAGCAAGAAGTATAAAAAAGGGTTGATGTGAAGAGAAGAGAAAAGGAATTCCAAGTGGGTGATTTAGATATGGTTTACCTGAGGAAAGGAAGATTTCCTGTAAGGACTTATAAAAAATTAAAAATGTAAAAGATAGGACCCTGCAAAATTTTAAGGAAGTTTTCCTCAAATGCTTATGAGATTGAACTGCCGAAAGGAATTGGAATATCTCCTATCTTTAATGTGCATATTTGTACCCATACAAGGAAACAGAGGCATAATCACAAGATGAACCTGCAGATGAGGAAGTTCAGACTCTAAAATGGGAGGAACAGATGCCAAGGATAGCAAAGAGAGAAGTGGAAGTAGTCTTGGAGAAGCGAGTAACAAAGAAAACTAGAGGACAAACATATTATCAGTATCTAATCAAATGGAAGGGATGGCCAATTGAAGATGCTAGCTGGATGACAATAGTAGAGTTAAAGAAATATCAAGTGAATCATGAAGACTTCATGGAACCTTCTTTTCTTCCTGAGGAGTATGATGCAAGAGCATCAAATGAGATAGATTACCTTTGACCTGACCGGTCAAAATTATTTACTATTTATTACCTTTGAGATAAATGTTTTTATTTATTATTTGTTTGTAAAAGTTATTGGAATGGCCAAATTAGGAGTGAAGTGATAGAGTTTGTTCGCTTAGGTGTGCGTTAGGCCAATTAAATAGGGATTAAGTTGTTTGAGAAATTCGAATTTAGAGAGGAGCATTAAAAAAGAGAAAAACTCATTTTTTTGGAGAAGCTTAATGTAGATTAGGTCAGTAAGGGCGAGAAAAAAAAAATTGTGTAGTGATTTTTCTTTTCATAATTGATTTAGTGGAGTTTCATGGTGTATTTGATATCATCTTATGTCAAGAAATTGTTTTCTTCAATTGATGAAAAATCATTCTGCTGTAGTTTAAGGGTGGAATCCTATATATTGATATCCATTAAATTGTGTATCTTTGGAAATTTGGCATACAAGTGAGGTTGATCTATAGATCTTCTCAGTGCTATGAGTATTTATCATAATTGCATGTTTTCTCCATGATAGATCTAAAGAATTCTCGAATTTCTATGTTTTTTCTTGCTTGAAATCTCTCTAATAAAACCAAAACCTTCAGTCACAGAAGGGTCGTGTCATGGATCGCACCTGAGATAGAAAGGTCACGCAGGAGCAAAAGGGTCACACATCAAACAGAAAGGTCGCGTCGTGGGTCATGCCTACAGTAGAAGGGTCGTGCCCGAGACAGAAAGGTCATGCTACCCTACAGAAGGGTCACTTCATTTCAGGATTGTGTTTTTAATCAACTTTTAAGAGCCCATTTTGAACTTTGATTGCTGGATCAAGTAGCCCCGTGTGTCTACTTTCTGTTGAGTCATTAAACTCGACAAAATACCTAGGGAAAGGCCTCCAAAAAATTAATTTGCCAAACTCACTCAGAAGCACCGTGTCTGGTAAAAAAAATTGAGAAATAAGTTTTTGGGAACAAAGTAATGGCCGGTCAGCCTACCATCAAAGATTTGCGAAACTTAATCCACAATTTCCTTCAATGTAATAATTGCTCATTTTTTTCCAATTGAAATTAAGGTAAGTGATGACTTGTGATCGTAAAACTTATATTATCATAAATTGGCTTGAACCCTTTAGAGAAACATCTTTGAAAATGATTGCCTCAACAATAAAACCATCTCCTTCAAGAACATTAATACCCATCCATCCCCACCAAAATATTCCATAAAATATTCCATGTCTAACGAATACATGATATAAAATAAATAACTTCAACAAATTTGAAACTTTCAACATGTTGTATGATAAGAAGTGCCAAAGAAGTGCATCCTAAAGGCATGGATGCTCTTCAGTAAACAAATGATTTGCAATGGAACTCCTATTTATATGCTCGAGAGTTATGTTATGGATGACCTTCTCAAGTTATGAACATAACACCAATGGCCAACATCATACTTTGAAATTTCATTTCAGCTAATTTTCTCTAGTGAATATTTACCTCCATAGAACGCTCTCAATAAAACCTAAACCTAGAACATATCTCTTGCATAAATATTGGGACAGTGCCAAAAAGAAGCCTTTATGTACAACAAAATGCACCTCTCATCCTATATTAATAAGAAAATTGAAATATATTCAGCCAAACTTAGGTTCATTGTATGTTTTATGTTGATATGAGATGCAGTAAAACTTATTGTCAAAATTTGAATTTCCATTATTGTCATCTTCTGGAACTTTTTTTCGAACAATTCGAAGGGAGGTTCAAAGGGAAGGTCACTGCCTAATGCACTAAAATTAAAATATATGTAGCATTCTAACAATGCTAACAATACAGTGATATGGGGTTTAACGGTGAGTCTCACTGGGTGAAACCCATGAGATGAGGGTTCAAATCTCATTGAGTATATATATATGACCTATTGTGTCTTGGCTAGAAGAGTAGGGGAACTCATAGCGGACGTCTCGGCTCTTATTGAGGCATAAGTTACCTGTTATTGTTGTGTCTTGGCTAGAAGAGTTGGCGACCCCATAGCGGGCGTCTCGGCTCTTGTTGAGGCATAAGTTACCTGCAATTGTGCGGCTTGTAGGCGGTTGATCGTAGCCTAAGTTTATAGTGGCAGCCAATTAGATTTGATCGTGGGTAAGTTTATAGTGGCAGCCAGTGGCAGCCAATTAGATTTGATCGTGCGTTTGTTCAAGATAACTCTCACGAGTTACCAATTATCCTAGATTCAAAAAAAACAATACTCCCAAATAAGCTTGAAATAAATCCTTGCGTATTTGTTAAAATGATAATTTATACGATTATAAAACCAAACCACCTTACATGAACTTACGAAAAGTTACCATATTCCAGTGTTAAGTTACAACAAATTTAAACTTACTTTCCCAGGGAAAAAAAAACGTATTATCTGCATGTATTTGGCACTAGATTCTATAAAGGACGTTTGGGTTCATCTTCATCGACTTCTCTATTTCACTCAACGTTTTCTTCATTTCAACCTTCAATCAGAGCTCAATGTGTATGAGCCCCATTAAAAATCTGGATGTGTTGGTTTAAGAATACACAATGCTCCCACCTAGTTTCCCAGTGAAACCTAACTGAAAATATTGCTATTTTTGGCCTCTGCTGCATCTCCCACATTTATGGAATGCCTGCCATTCTATCACTCATCTGATTGGGCAATCCAAAAAACACATTAAAAAGCATCCACATGAAAAAAAATTGAAAAAAATTGCAATTCCAGAATTCCTAACAGTCCTTGTCGCTGTTGCAGTAACTATAAACTCCATTGATTGATTACAGCCCCAACTTTCTGGGTGCCTTTATTCACAGTCATGCAATAACTGTCCGGTTCATTCTCACCCGCACAATCTGAGTGCTATATTGAATGGAAAACTTGGTAATCGTATGTACCTTCATTATTATCATTTTTATGTGTTAGAATAGAAGAAGGAAAAGAAGGAAAAATCACACAGTAATAGTGAAGGCAATGACATTCCATTCCATAATAAGGGTGTCTGAGAGGTGAGGATAGGATATTAAGACATGTATTCGTACTGTGTATGATTGATGCAGTCATAAATACAAATAAAGCAATGGGCCACCAAAAAATGACATTCACCAATTTGGTAGTCCCAACAAAAGTAGTGGATAATGATTTCGTTTTCAATGGCCCCCTGCTCTGCCCTACTCTCGTCCTCCCTTTTCCAAAAACGCCATTGCAATCTTCATCATTGTTTCCAATCTACTGCTAAACATAATCTTTAACCTCATCGTACAGCCATGTCAAACCCACCAAAATAAATAAATAACACAAAGTACCGTACCATATACCACTTTCTGTACTGTTCCTCTCATATTCTCTAGTCTCATTTCTGCAATCCCCTCGAAAGTGGGTTTCAAATTCTTGTGACATGCGACTATGAAAGACATGCGAGTATGAAAGATTAGCAAGTAGATCTCAAATTATTTGAATTTTAAATTCTAAAATCTATAATAATTATATCAATTTATATCTATTTTGACTCTATTTTGATTCTTGATCTGCGAAGTATACATAGCATCAAATTTCTTTTCACTACTAAAGAAATTTGCATTTCAACAAATTTGATCTCTCTAGAAAATTGGTAGATAGAAAATTAAGATGAATCTACACTGACTATTATTAAGTTTATAATAAACATAATTTAAATGGGTAGATAGAAACTTAAGATGAATCTACACTGACTATTATTAAGTTTACAATAAACATAATTATATACTTATGCCAGTTTAATAAACATAATTATATACTTATGCCAGTTTTTTGAAATAAATTATTTAGATTTTGGGATTATGCCAAGTTTTTATGATGATCTGAAAAAGATAAATTTGCCCGGGGGGATTTGGATAACTAGTGAATTCGACAAAAATTAACAAATGCACTAGGGCTCGTTTCCATTGTGTTTTTATGATGATCTGTAAAAAGATAAATCTGCCCAGGGAGGATTTGGCTAACTAGTGAATTCGACAAAGAATTAACAAATGCACTAGGGCTCGTTTCCATTGTTGCTGTAATCTTCCCCATGTACACAGAAAATTAGAAAATATTATGTGCGGTGAAGGTGCAAGTACTGGACAGTTTTTGGCAGAAATGCCCTGGCCCATAAACCAAAGTAAGAACGTTTTGTTCAGTCCTTCCCCGAGCTTGGAATGTGTTTCTCGAAGTACCTTCCAACAAAAAAGGTATATCTAGGTTGGTCATTAAATGGGGCTAAGAACACAAGTGTATCGAAAATCTACACGATGAGCCTCATCATAGCTGCTCAAAAATTTTAAGAAATAAGAAGTACAGTGTACATCTAATGAGGCATTCTACCTCAGGTTTTTAGTTCAAATTCAATAGAGAATTCCAAGTTCTGATGACGAGATGAGATTCATTCATACCAGTTCAGTGCCATCCTACTAAGTCGAGGGAGCATTCCATATTTCAATCGAAGAATTATCGCGAGCGACTGCAACTTGATTGATCAACGCTCGTTGTAAGTGCTGCTACAGCTGTTGGCTTCCTATACACGGACCTCTCTCTCTGAACTTTCAGCATCTCCACCATTTTAGCAAAACACCACTGAAGCCACTAAAAGATACACCGTAGACGCAAACTTGGGGCAACAAATGAATCAGAGAAGTGTCTGCCTTCTGTAAAACCCTCGTTAAAACGCTTGCAGAGAAAACCCGGGAGAGGAATATTTTAAAGGTGAACGGATTGCTTCGACATCCAATACAGTTGGGTTCCAATAACAGTATAGAGAAAAACAGAAATCTGAGGGTTTCGAGGTTTAAACTATTAAACCCCCACGGAATTTTAAGCAGTTTGGGACCAAGAAACTTCAATATGAACGCAGAGAGTTTGGGGAAAGTTTACATGAAATCTTACGGGTTTGTATGGAAACGACAGAGGATAACGAGACTGAAGTGTTTTGAGAGACGGACAGGAAGCAGCGAGAGGGTCATTGAGAAAATAGCTTATCGAGATGGCGGCTTGCCGATCTTAACCCTCGCACTCCTTCAGACCCGCAGTGTCAATAAAAATATTGCTTTTAGGGCTTATTATTAGGTATTATTATTATTGAACCAAATCCTATCACGCCGATGTCAATTTAACAAGCTGGGATAAATTAGGAGGTTATTGTTGTGATTTTAAATTTAAATTTAGATGTATATATTTTATTATTATTATTTAATTTTAAGGTTAGTTTGTTGGACAAAGGATTCATCTCTACACAGGAATTTTGATTGCTAAGTCTCACTAAAGTATAGTCTATCTCTCAACCATTAGGCCAACTCAAACTATATTAAAGTTATAATAAACTTTTATGTCAATTTTTTTATATATATATAAGATTTAAATGTTTATTAAAATTAATGATTGTAATAATAAATTTATATAAATAAATCTAATATATTATGATAATTATTTAGATTTAAATATTTATTAAAATTAGTGATTATATTCTTTTAGGTTGGTATATAATATGAATAATCAATTCTTACTAATTATGTACGTTATAAGTACTTTTCCTTTCAATTTTACCTTTACTTTGTTTTAGCTTATTTCCAAAGTATTGTAAATCTTAACTTTAAAAAATGTAATAAGAAGACTGACCTTACATTTATGAAGAGATGCAGGCTAAGCATCTACATATATATAAGTGGAAAAATAAGACCAGTCTTTCAATATTCTCTCGCATCCTGAAGATGAACCACCGTTGCTGGTTTGAAACGTCGATGAAAAAGAATCCTTATGCGATGTATGGAAGATAATCTGAACAATAATGAAACTCACAGAAACCTCAAAGACAAGATACTCACCCAATACGAAAGGGAGATTATGAAAGAAGTTCGCAAATTTGAACGGCACAGATGGCTCTTAACGAAAAAGAAAATTGACCTTACATTTATGAAGAGATGCAGGCTAAGCATCTCCATATATATAAGTGGAAAAATAAGACCAGTATTTCAATATTCTCTCACATCCTGAAGATGAACCACCGTTGCTGGTTCGAAATGTCGATGAAAAAGAATTCTTATGCGATGAATCCAAAAGATAATCTGAACAATGTAATAAGTGTAAGTATATGTTTTGCATTTTATAAATGTATAATTATTTTTAACTTGACATTCATCTTGACACTATTATGAATATGAACACACAAATTCATTTCACTTTACTTCGAGAAAAAGCATCCAAGTTGGGGAAAAACTATCATTTAATAATTGTTGTTTTTGTAATTAGTTGAATTCTTTTCTAATGGAATAGATTTTTAGTTGTTTGCTAAGGGTGGCACAAATCTAAAATGGATAATCAAATAATTTGTCATTTATTTTAATACTTTTTAGGTAGAAAAATTAGAATTGTTGACTTGTAGGGTCCATTTTAGTTAGAAGACCTATTGGGGAGATTTGAGATCTAAAACCTTTTAAAGCTTGTTCTAAGGGTTGGAATTTTGCAAACATAACTTTCAACCTCTCAATGTTGTTCAACCTTTGAGAGATTTCCATAGCGTAAAAAACACCTCAATCAAAGTTCATAAGAAGAGTTGTGTCTCCCACAAATTGACTTCTCTTTTTGACCACCATCGTAGCACATGCATGCCACATTGGTGTCCACTACTCACACATATGGAGCTAATCATGAGTGGTATTTCAAAAATATTCTAGAAGTTCCAAAGCACTAGTGATAACTAGGGGTTGAGGTACATAAGAACCCTAACCATAACCCTAGATAGCTATCAAGTTGTGTTAAATGTTCTGCTACTATGAAAGGTTGGGGTTTCATTTTTATCATTTTGAGTATTCTCACATGGGGTAGTATACCCTCAAGATTGTGATATTATGGGAAATGAAAGGAAAATTGGATCTTAGAGTAGCCATATGGCCACCTTCTCCATGACATATTCATAGTGAGTGCACCTTTCTTTGTACTTGCATTTCATAGCTGAGAGGAAAGGAGTAGACTATAGACCTCACCTTCTACTTGTGTCTTTCTCACATTAATTTTTCCCAAGGTACATCTTGTATTCATATGTGACATTTAAACATATAATCATTCATACACATCATTATTATTGGTTAAAAAAAGAATATTGTTCTATAAAATTAGTATACACGATGTATTTATGTCATGCTTTTTATACTAATATAGAATAGTTTAATTATTAGTAGTTAGTAGTAAACAAAGGTACAATGATATATATTTCAAAACATAAATTATGCTTTTTTATTCAAAGAGTAAAATGTTTTTAACAAAGGTACACAAGATACTACAAAATAGATGAAATGATGAATACGACACTAATTTCAAAGGGCAACAAAAAGAACAAAACTTGGGTATTCTATGAATAGTTAAAATGCTTATATGGGACACTACAATGATAGTGACTACAACTATTTTCTTCTTTCTTCCTAATTATCAATTTATCACTAATTATGTTAAGATGAAAAATAATGATTATGTTATAATTAGGAAGAAAGAAGAGAACAATGGTAGTATGTTATCATTGTAGCATCCCATATAAGCATTTTAACTATTCATAGAACACTCATGTTTTGTTCTTTTTTTGTCCTTTGAAATTATTGTTGTTGTATTAATCATTCATCTATTTTGTAGTCTCATGTATACCTTCATTACCGATATTTTATTATTTGAATAAAAAAACACAATTTATGTTTTTTTTGTAAGCTTGGTAGTACTCATTTTTCTATTAATATTTTATAAACAAATAGTCAATGGTTTTCAAAATATTGTTGGTTGCCTCAACCTACCCATAGGAAACTAGGCCTGTTGACCACCTATCCACATCAAAAGTTGTCCAAAATTTAAACGGTATAATTCTTATCATCCAAGTTACAATTACTACCTTATCTACTATATGCTTCATAATTAAAAAGTAAATGCTAATAGACATAATAAAAAAATTTGACTAGCTAGACTTATGCTTCATTCATCCAAGGAATCTATTAGAGTTGGGTCTTTTGCGCTCGACCCAGATGCTTCACTTTGCATCAGTGTCTGGAGCTACTATTCAATTCTCTTTAGGCATAGATTTGTTATGATATTGCTGCATTTGAACTGACTGGACCTCCTTCTAGAGATCTCTTAGTGTTACACAGTAATTTGTCACCAACCCCGCATTCCCTGATCCCAAATACTGCCAATCCATATTACTGACATCTATTCCATGTCATGTTGTCAATTATGTGTCAATACCTTCCTTATAATATCAGAAAGAATATCTCAATTCATTATCCCTGAAGCAAACCCCTTTCTACCTAAGTTTTTGGGTCATCGCGGGTCATCAGTTGTCTTACCCATGAAGATGGTTAAGTTTGCACTAGCCCTAGTGAAGTCATCACTATGTCCCTGTGTTTCACCCATGATGATCTACTTTTGGTAATTTTTTTAACAACCCATCAAAGCTTCGAGATGAAACTGCTTCATTGGTGGTCCTAGGGCTAGTTGTTGGGTCAGATGAGCTCGCCTCTCTCCTTTGGGATAGTTGTTCCACCTTTTGTGAAACCTCCCTAAGAGATAAACTCTTCCTCCCATCTCTTATGGAACCTCTCCCTCCTATAAATGTCTCCTCCATGGATGAGATCAGTTAGCTTGGATGTAATTGGATGATAACTAGATGTAATTTGGTAGCTTCAGGTTTCTAAGAGAAGAATAGAGGTAGAGAGTGTTATTAGAGTGTGGAAGTAGCCTCACATGTATTTTGGCTTGAGAGATGTTTGAGTAGAGTTGGTTTGAGAACTTTCCAGCATCAATCTTCTGAACTAAAGAGAGAGTCATTTGTTCCCTTGGGAGACGGTTCACAAGTGAATGCCTACGGAGACATGCTAATGGGACCCTTCGAGGAGAATTACGATGTTAGGGCTCAATTGTAAGTTTTACTTTGATTTATATTAATACAAATCAATGGCTTGTTTCCTATATTGTATGTTGAATTGTATGTCGATATCTTGAGGTTCCTCGACTCTTCAAGTAGATTGTTTGGTCATTTCCTATTGTGTTTGTGGTGTTTCTGTACATGTTGTTTTCAGGTATAAGTGACTAGAAGAACAAGAGGTAGAGCAACATGACAAGGACTTCATCGAACAATGAACTGAAGGTAGGCCTTCATAACACCATCTTTCTAAGGAAATTTGCTTTAGTATTGTCTTTGTAGTGACTAGACTCACTCTAGGGCTAGAGGGGTTGCCTCTATCCAAAGGGGGAACTTGCCTGTGTCACAACTTGGCAACTCCACTAGGGAGTCTTATCTTTTGTCTTTTGTGTTGATTGGTTTTATTTGTTTATTATCTCCCTTATTATTTGGGTAGCATACTCTATTTTGGAAGTTGTTAGACTACTCTTGTAGTCATCCCACTCTCATGAGTGATAGATCTAGTCTTACCTTAGCCAAACTTTCATTTTTTGCCTTTGAACTGATGTCGTCATTATTTATGTTATGACAGTCATGAAGTAGTCGCGTCTACGCTACTTACTGTGTTACACCTTTTACTGTCTAGTGTGATTAAATTGCTTAACAGTCGCGACGAGTCCTGAAATCAGCTCAGTGTAGCTAACGCATGTACTTTCGTGACAACATTTTAAAGTGCTTAGTTAGAGGGGTGCAACGATTTATTGTTGGCACATTTTGTTAGTTTTATACTCGCAATGATTCTTGTAAGTTTCAAATATTAAAGTTTGTTGGTTGGTTAGCCAGTGTGTTCTATCCTCTGAGCTTGTTTTTGCCTCTTTATTGTATCGAAAGTGTTGGTTGTTAGTATTTTCGATTCTGGGTTCCAAGTCTTTTGGAATCCTTCCTCTTGAACCATGTGAACTAAATACCTTAGGGTTTCTTGAATGATTGGTTTGCTTAGGTCACTCATTCATTGGGATCTTTAGGTTCTGCTTGGCAAAATCTCTAACTTTGTTTGAGGCTTCTTCCTATTCATTGTTCGTCATCTTCCTGATTGTTGTGTGACGTCTGGTTACCAAGCTTTCGTGTCTTGTTCGTGTGGTTTCCTTCCTTCACATCGAATAGACTCCATTGCTTCCCAGTCAGTGAGACAGCTGATTCATTTTTCATTTAGTTGCCTGTCATTTATTTGGAAAAATAAAAAAATTGCATGCATCTTGTATTAAGACTTGAAAGATGATTTTTGCATGAGTAAATTCTTGAGATTAAGACATTGAAAAGAAAAAAGTGTGTTTCCCATTTTCTTGTTTAGATTGCTAGAAGTATAACTCTTTCCTTTTGATTGGTTTCCTTGAGAAATGATGAAAAGTACCATTCTTGCATTTGTTCACTTGTTGCTTTGATTGCTTTGAAATGAACCTCTCACTTTTCTTTAGTTAGTTCTTCAATAAAAAGAAATGGTGTCTTTTCTCATTTAGTTGCATTCTAGGAGTTTTAGAAGATAAATTCGATAGGGCCTTAAAACCAAGACTTAATTCAGGATTAACTGTTAAAATTTATTGAATAAACTTAAAATGCATTAGAACCTAATGCTCGCATATCTAGAGGTCTAGGCTAGAGACGTATTCTAACGTCGTTAAACCTAGTAGATATTGTATTCACTAAGGTTGGGTGATTCCTCCTTTTGTGATTCAATAGATGCTAGTATGGAGTTGTGCTCCCTATACCGTCATGTATATGTTGGGAGACCCCACTAGGTTATCATCCTATTATCCATAGGAAACCGAGTCTACCACCTTACGAATCGTAACGCACCGAACATAGCATTCGGGAAGATTGAATGCCATATGGGAAGTCCTTGGTCATTTCTCTTTCATTTTATTACCAAGGTGTATATGCAATTTTAAGATTTATCTAGTAAACCTTTTGCCTAGAGTTCCAGAGCAGTCACTTTCCTTCCTTTTCAACTCTTTAAAAGTAAAGGGATCATCTATGTGCTTGTCCTTTCGAGCTCATTTCCAATTAAAATCAATAGTCACCTTTCATCCTTTTCTCAACTCTTAAAACATGAAAAGGCAAAGTTTTGTTTCAGTGTTCTAAAATTAACTTCCCATGAAATATTCCTGGTAAAAGTTGACTTCCTTAGTAATTCTTTAGAGTTGATTCCAATGGCAACATTTCCGAAGTCCACTAGTCAAGGGTTCCCCTCAGAAGGGATTCCTAGTCCTTTTCCTTCCTTTGGAAATGTTGTTGCTCCTTATATGGCAACATTGTCCCTCCTTGGGTTAACCATTGGTTTACCTGTCTAGTTATTTTCGACCTCAGTGATCCTGAGTATCTCAACTCCTGCCACATTGTCTCCTTCATTCGAATCGCGGCAGGATGATTCTAAGGTTGACCCCGTGCCTTCTTCCCCTATTTCTTCACCTTCCTCTTCTACTTCACCTGATGAAAATTTGAAATCTAGTAACTAGAGGCTAAGAAGAAGAAGAAGAAGAAGATGAAGAAGAAGAAGTCAGGTAAGCAAGGGGCTGACCATGTGGTTGTTACATCAAATGGACCTCATATCAACAAACCCTCTGATCCTCCATCGAAGGTTAAGTTCCCTTGCAGGTTGTGTAAGGGTGACCATCTCCTCCAAGACTTCCTTGGCATTCCCAGAGTCTTGGACGTATGGTCTCAAAATCTGGATCAACCATCCCCATCAACTTCTGGAGATCATGTCCATGCTGCACTCTTGGCTAGCAATGGGAGAAGAAAGTGAAGATTCGATTTCCCTGTAGGTTATGTGAAGGATAGCATCTTCTTCACCTTTGTCCCCTTACGGATAAAGCTTCCAAAGTTTTGGAAAATGTTACAGCTCCTCAACCCCAACTTCCTGTTGGTTATTAGAGTCTTTCTTCTAACCCTCTCTCGGTTGGTAAAGAGATTGAATTGGATTCATCTCTTGCCCATCCTGCTCTTCCTAAACATAACTCTCTTGTGTCTTTTCCTAACCAACCATTGGTAGGATAGAGTGTCGACTTGGTTTCGATACCATTTGTTCACTCTCTTCCATAAGAGAGTCGTGATCATACTACTCATGTTCTTCTCGTCTCCTCTGATTCTCATGAATGAAAGAGTGACCCTCCCATCCTAGCTATTTAGGAGATTCCTTCTTCTGTTCCTGATGGTCATGGGGGCAATCATATGATACCCCCACCAAGTAGTTATGTCGTTTCTTTCGATTGGACTCACTTCACTGCTTTCCACCTCCCATCTAATGTGTCTTTCCATATCACAGTACAAGCCTATAATATGGTAGTACCTGGCACTCTATTAGATGAAGGCGCATCTGTTAACATCATGTCTTCTACTACTTTGCAAGCTTTGGGCTCCCCACAGCTTGTGCTTGTCACCCAAAATATGTTGGCTTTCAACGGAGGAACCAATCAACCCTTACGGACCCTTCCGCAGTTCCCTATTATTTTTGGAGGAAAGACCATCTATATAGACGTGATGGTAGTCCAAGGCTCATTAGATTTCGATCTTCTCTTTGGAAGTGACTATGTTTATGTCATGGGAGCTCTTATTTCTTTACTTTTCCGTGTGGTTTGTTTTCCGCACGAAGGAAGAATCGTGACTATTGATCAATTGTCGTTCATTGGTCACCAAGCACATCCTTTGCAACCATCATCCCCTATCGGCTCTTGTTTGCAAGTAGTACCTTCCCTACCATAGGTCAATTATGTGGCTACCCATTCTGTCTCCACATCTGCTGACGATCACGCAAATGGTATCGTACATTATGTATTGGGGGCATTGGAACCCGATCCATCATTGGTACCAAATGACATGTATTCCTCTTAGAGCATGGTCCTTCCATCTAGTGAAGACCTCTTGTGAGGCATGTTCTCACATGGTCCATGATCAGTTCATGAGGATAGTTTTTGGTCATGTGTCAACCTCATGAAACTAGGAGTAATGAGGATGGTTCCTTTTCTTGTGTCAACCTCATTAAAAAATTAAACAAGGAGAGATGAGGATGGTTCCTTTTATTTTTTCAACCTTACTAAAAAATGAAACAAGGAGAGATGAGGAGAGTACCATTTTCTTATGTTAACCTCATTAAAAAATGAAACAAAAAACTTGAGCATAGTTCCTTGCCTTGTGTCGAGCTCATTAAAAAATGAGACAAGGGTCATGGGGATAGTTCTTTTACTGTGTCAACCTCATTAAAAAATGAAACAACTCCCTTTTCCAAATCGAGTCTTTGATTAAGATCTCGTCAAATCCAACTTGAGTCTTTCCAAGATCTCGCAAGTGAACCTTCATTCTAGTCACCTAGTTGACTGAAATGAAGCTTGGGGGGCATGTACCTCAATTAAGTCATTATGCCAGGGGCGTGCGAACTTATAGCAAGCTCATTTTTTTTGTTTCACGCTTGTGTAAATATGAAACTAAATCCAAGAAGAGTTCTCCATGGTTCAAGCTTGTGTAAAAATGAACCGACACCCGATTTACATCTCGTGATTGTCATTTTTATCAGCTAATTTCTGCTAGATGAGCCTTGATTGTTTCATTCCACCATCACCATCTATTTGGTTGATCATATGCTTTCACTTGGTTGTTTTTCCTTTCCTAAGCAACCGCAGCGATGAGTGGTTTTATTAGCAAGCCTCTTGACCATTATGTGTTTTGAGTAGTTCCTCCATTGCCAGAACCAGTTGCTACCCTTTATACCACTCATTCCTTCAGGACGAGTCACCTTTAAGCTCTTTCCTGACTTGTAAAAAATGAAAAGCTTTCCAAGTATTTTTCCTTTTTAGACTCGTTAAAGATAATAAAAATGGGAGGTCTACTTTTAGCACTTTTCTGACCCTTTAAAAACTGAAAAGATTGTCGAGCTCTTGTCCCTTTAAACTCACTAAAGGCTGTGAAACATCATCTACCTAGTATAAGTTTACCCCTTTTACAGGCCGGGATAGATTACTTACGAAAAAGGTATACGTTGATCTATCATGCTCAATAGGTTCCCTTGGATATTGTTTTCTGCCTTTTCAGATTCAAGGGACAAATTTACGAAAATGGGCCTTTGGATTTTTCTTTTCAGTATCTTTTTCAAACTCTCTAAACATGAAAATGACTCTGCTTTTTACCTATGTTGGGCTCTTTACACCCTGACGACATTGGACTTGTCACCATGATGAGACCGAGCTTCTCCTTTCTAGGGCTCGTTAAAAATCACTAGGTCATATTCATGCGAAGGATGAACTTACATTACAAGCATATGATATCCCCTCCAAGCTTGTGTTTCAAAAATAATTGGGGTACTTACCAAAAATGGTGGGGGGGCAATTGGAAACATTATATTGATTGTGTTAGTTATTACGGCATCTTGTTGCTCTTGGACATCGACACTCTTTCTGCTCCATATCGGGCTGGGATATCCTCATTCTATCATTGGCCTCCCGAGTTTTGGGTTATTCATTTTGTATCATTCCATCTGATCCTTGCTACGTCCTCATGGCCTTTCATCCCTTCATACCAAAATGCTACCAAATTCCGGAGTCATGTCGCCGATATGTTCAAGAGCTTAATCCTTCTGCAGTTTGTATCCCTACACACCTTCCTCTGTTTTTTTATATCATCCACCTCATCTTATTACTTTGTCTCGCATCGATGATGCGGGAAACATTATGGCCCTCCTTCAACCGATCGCTTCCTGTCGACTTCAGCTCATTATCCGAGAAGTTGATTTAGAGACTCCTTTCTGGTACCTTGGAGTTTGCATGCCTCAATGGCAAGTTCTTCGCATTCAATGATAGGTTGGCATCATTGATCTTCGATTGAGTGATTTCACAAGTGTTTGACTTCATATCATTCTTCACACTTTGTGGATTGTACTAGCGGTACCTTGAGAACGATTTACATTACTGGTGGTCTCTCTCACGCTTGTTAACAGTTTACATCATTGGCCGGTAATCAAGTGATTTTCTAGTATGCTCGATTTCAACACATTTATTTGCATATTAGAATCTGTACCATGATAAGGTTGGGATTCAAGGCCCTGGGCTCAGATTACACAAATCCAAGTTGCGTGGATTGATTCATACATGACTCTCTTGATTGGATGGTTGTGACCATACGTGAGTCTTTTTTGTGGTCTTTTTGATTGGATGGCTACGTCCATACCATAGACCATTTATGTTTATCTTCCGAATGGCTGTGCCCATGCCTTATAAACATGTATTTCCTTTCACTATGTACTCATGTATTAGAGATATCAGTTTTACTTGCATTTGCAGGTTCTCCATGAGGATGTTCTATTTCGGTTATGGATTCGTAAATCATTTCACCCCTCCCACTCTCTCGACCTTCATGCTTTAGATGGCATCTTTTAAACAATAATTTGTCACCGACCCCACATTCCCTAATCCTGGATACTATTGGTCCATATTACTGACATCTATTCTATGTCATGTTACCAATTATGTGTCAATACCTTCCTTGTAATCTCAGGAAGAATGTCTCAATTCATTATCCCTGAAGCAGACCCCTTTTTACCCAAGTATCTGGGTTGTCATGGGTCATCAGTTGCCTTACCCACAAAGATGGTCAAGTTTGCACTATCCCTAGAAAATTCATTGCTCTGTCACTGTGTTCCACCTGTGACAATCTACTTTTGGCAAGATTTTTAACAACTCGTCAAAGCTTTGAGATGAAACTATTTCATGGGTGGTCCTAGGGCTTGTTGTTGGGTTAGATGAGCTCACCTCTCTCCTTTGGGATAGTTGTTCCACCTTTTGTGAAACCACCCTAAGAGATAAACTCTTCCTCCCGTCTCATATGGAACCTCTCCATCCTATAAATGTATCCTCCATGGATGATATCAACTAGCTTGGATGTAATTGGATAATAAATAGATGTAATTTGGTAGCTTCAGGTTTCTAAGAGAGGAGTAGAGGTAGAGAGTGTTATTAGAGTGTGGAAGTAGCCTCACATGCATTTTGGCTTGAGAGATGTTTGAGTAGAGTTGGTTTGAGAACTTTCTAGCATCAACCTTTTGAACTAAAGAGAGAGTCATTTGTTCCCTTGGGAGACGGTTCACAAGTGAATGCTTATGGAGACATGCTGACGGGACCCTTCAAGGAGACTTACGACGTCAAGGCTCAGTTGGAAGTTTTACTTTGATTTATATTAATACAAATCAATAGCTTGTTTCTTATATCATATGTTGAATTGTATGTCAATAGCTTGAGGTTCCTTGACTCTTCAAGTAGACTGTTTGGTCGTTTTCTATTGCATTTGTGGTGATTCTCTACATGTTATTTTCAAGTATAAGTGACTAGAAGAACAAGAGCTAGAGAAACACGACGACGACTTCATCGAACGACGAAATGAAGGTAGGCCTTCATAACACCATATTTCTAAGGAAATTTTCTTTGGTATTGTCTTCGTAGTGACTAGATCCACTCTAGGACTAGAGGGGTTGCCTTTGTCCACAGGGGGAACTTGCCCATGTCACACTTAGGCTTGTTCTTCTTGTATGTCCACTTCTGGTTCTTCTCTTTCCTTGTAAGTTGTCATTCATTTAGCCAAGATGTTTTTCATAACCCAATATTGTTGGATGGTCTACCTAAGCAATGTTTGGTGACCTCGAGTATGGCCTGGACCCTCGATTATAGGCTCCCATTCTGCTGCTTGAATTTATTCATTCTTGATGCTGGCAATTAACTCTCATTCCCATTTAGAAATAACTTCTTTTACTTTAGTCAGGGTTCCTACATAGTAGGCATTGATTAGATTCTGCATACTATCCTATCCTGTTTTTCTTCCTCTTTTTCTCTATGGTTTTCTTGTTGATGGCTCCAGGCCTTTCATTTTCTGCTCAATCGTTTTTCCTATTCTTCTACTCCCTTTTCATCCCTGTTGTCTACCTTCCTTTACCATCGTTGTCTACTCTTTGTTCTTACAGTCCCTGTACTCTTATGCCCTTGCTTGATTCAAATTACAGTGCATCAGGGCCTGATGAACACTAGATTTAATACTACCAAGTTTTGCTTACGAAGGTCATATGCTGGTTGTTGTGCCCCAACTCTCTAAATTCACTAGCTCCGTTTGGTCATTCTTCCTACTTAGTCTGCATGCAATTACCCTTCACCCTTGCCACCTTTTTCCTTAACTTTCTCTCCCACCTAACTATCCTCAATTCTAAGATACCCTCCACTTGCATTGCTTCATTTTCGACCTCCCTTTCCTTTGTGTGTAAGTCTCAGGCTAAGTTCCCACTTACCTACCATTTATTAACCTTCCTCATTGCCTTTCCATTTTCAGCTGCTCCTACCGTCTTATATTTTCTATTTCCCTTTGACAGCTTGCCCACCCTCCTGCCATCTGTCCTATCCTTATTTCCTCTGCCCTCCATTTCCCTCCACACATTTATGTTTTTAAATATATATTATAGAGGAATTTATCATTGTATATTTGCTTACTACTAACTACTAATATTTGAAATATTTTATATTAGTATAGGTGACATACCATAAATACATAGTGTATACTATTTTCTACAAAACAATAAAAATTTCTCTAACCAATAATAATGACATGTAGGAGTAACTATATTTTGCAGTGTCACATATTACTCAAATGTATACAAAAAACAAAACAACTATTATTCTTTAAATTTTGATATATGTCATTCCATTCAACATAATCAAATCCTCACATTTTAAATTGGACAATATTTTTGAACTGAAAATCCTTTTCTTTTTTTCACGCTAATAATGTACTATATCCCTTATTATTATGTTACATGTTATGGATAGGTAAGAACAAAACATTGATGGAAATTGTGGATTTAGTTTTGTGGATGTTATTATGTGGCTAGAACATTGATACATTCACTTACTATATGTACTAACAAACTGAAGGGAATATGACAATTAATCTACAGTAGTTTTGTCACATTTGATAGTCTTAGTAGGATTTATTGAGACCCCCTACAAGAAATATGTCCTCGACATTTGGGCAAGTCCTTTAGTGTACTAACAGATAAGATTATAAACCTTTATATTTGAGCTCCCTTACTAGTCACACATATTTGAAATTATTGTTAATTTCGTCCACATCTTTAAACTCATAATTGGAAAACTAGAATGGAATTACTTTATAAATTATGTCTTATTGGAAGATATCCCAATAAAAGAAACCACATATTGCAACAAATCAACCAAAAACAATCATCTACGTATGAAAAATAGAGAAAATCAAATCCAAAATTCAATAACAAAACCGAAATCCTTGTTATTACAAATTTATCATTTCCATCTAATTTAAAGCATGATTTTGGTTCTTGGCCATAAGAAACCCTAGTAGTGAAACTAAAACTTATGGCATCCCACTAGAAAGAGTTCTTCAACTCTTGCTAATGATGTCACCAACACACATCTACACGACAACATCCACCTATTTCTTGTGTATATGTTTTTAATCAATGCATTATCTACCTTGGGACCCACCACACATGTCATCTTAACTCATTGTGTGACATGTATCAATGAAGTCAACCTGGTCCATGATTTTGTTGACATAATTCTACTACACTAGTCATGCCTATCTCACATATGGATTTACTTCTAGATATGCAGACTTATGTATATGTGTCCTTTATTATTTTGGGATCCATGACTTGGTCTCTCATCAAACCAAGGAATTGTTATACCCCATTAGATATTTATTTGGAGAGTATTCACAGTTAACTCCTATTATTTCTCGATGTAATTTATATATTTATTTAGTTATGAGATTCATTGATAATTGTTTAAAATATCATTCCATTATAACTTCCCATAGGAGACTGTAGATCTTAAGAAGCTATTTTCTATTTTGGGAAAGAAGATTATTAGAAAAGTTAGAGATGGATTTTTTCATTTTTTGAAGGAGAAGTAAGGGATCTAATGAAACAATTCATTATTTTTTATATGTGGGAGATGGAACTCTTTTTTTTCCCTTTGGAAAAAACGTAATTTTCATTGAGTGAGAAAATTACATATTATATATGCAAAATGCATATGTTGTAAGAAGGGCAATGCCTGTCAGATAAATAAGATTTCCACTATATATCTAATATTGATGCCTTGTGTCCATGAGGAGCCATCGTTTTTTGTTTTATTCATCATAATGTTTTATCAAAAGATAACTATAGTCATGTAAAGTGTTCGCACTATTCTTGTTGTAGACAAAACATGTGAATATTTATAGATGGAAATTTACAAGAAAAAAATTTAAACATGTACCCATGCTCTCTATGAGCTTTCTAAACATCTATGTCCATAAAAGTTCGATGGTAGTATTGATAAAAGGCCCCCTCCCTATGTTCCTGGATCATCCAAGTGCTAGAAGTCATGTCTGCGGCTTCCTTGGATAATCTATCAGCGTCTGCATTTCGTTCCCTGAAAATGTGATGGCATGCAAATGTGTCAAAAGATGTAATAAGTTGATGAGACCCGTCCAGGATATGTCTCAAAGTATATGTAGAACATCTAGTTCTTTTGACTAACTAGTCAAATACAACTTTTGAGTCCTAAAGAGTTGGAGATCTCTATAGTGGTTTTCCAGGGCAAATTGTATAAGAAATTTTGCACAGGACAGTTCTGCAAAATTATTTGTACCCCAACCTAATCCCATTTGTATATGGTATTAATGGGAAGCAGTGAGGTATGGAATGGCCCCTCCACAGCCACCCTTCCTCCTATACAGAACCATCAAAGAAAGCCCAAGGCTTCAAATGATTTATGGTTTCACGAACAATGGTTAGCGACCATGTCGTCTTCTCGTCATCATGGATGATAGAGTAATCAGATAGGATACGAGAGGCAATGGAAGGCCAATGTAGAGAGGTATTCTAGAAAATTATTTTGTTGCGGGCGATCCATAGTCCCCAGCAGATGAGTAATGGGAGGTTCTGGAGCTTTATTGGGACAACGTCTGACCACTAAGATGTCCAAGCCTCCTTTACAGTAATACCTTGCCACTTGACGGGAATGTAACCATAGCTAAGATCGATTGCCAAAGGTCTTGAGTGGCCTGGCATTCAATAAATAGGTGCGAGGCAGATTCGTTGTTGCATTTGCAAAGGTGGAACCAAAAAGGGTCGTTCTAGGCTCACTTGAGAAGGTTAGCCCCTACGGGGATTTTGTTTTTCAGTATGGTCCACATGAGAATTATGTTCCTGGGGGGGTCCTTAAGCTTCCAGAAATGCTTCAACCATGATTTTATGGCTTGTGGATGACGTTCTTCGGCTAATACAAGGTATCCATCCTTTGGGGTATATTCACCATCTTTCGAGAGTGCCCATATAACCTCATCTTCCCCTTCACCAATTTGGATGTGAGCCTCAGTGAGAGCCCTGATGTATGCATTCCATTGTTGTGTCCATTGTTGTTGAATGTTTATTCTCTAGGCTGATTTCCAGGCTTGCTGAAATAGAGTGGTATGTTCAGGGTCCGTTATGTGGTTGATATGGGTAATATTGATATCTCTAAGAAAAAGTCCGAGTTCATCTAGCAACCTGTGGGCATTCCTGCAGCCAATCCATGGATCCATTCTGATCCTCACAACCATTCTAGACTGTATTTTCTATTTGATGCCAGCTCTGATGATGTCAAGAGATTTTATTACAACCTTCCATATAATTTATACCCATGAGCGAAGTCTTTGAGATTGGCTTAGCCAGTCCACCAAGTTTATAGGGGCGATGTATTTGATACAACCACCCTTGTCCATAGGCTATTTGATATAACAAGATGTCATCTAAGTTTGCCTGCCAGAGCAGAGAAGAAATCCTATAATTTCTTGATGCCCCATCCTCCCCATTTTTTGGGCAAATTGAGTACCTCCCACTTGACCCATGTAAATATTCTACTTGTCTAATGTCCCTTCCAAAGGAATCTACAGCATAAGGCCTAGATCCTGGAGAGTATACCCCTAGGAATCCATGCCAAAGACATCCAATATATCGGGGTGGCCTCCAAGATAGCTTTGATGAGTATGATTCTACCCACCCTACAAAGGTATTTGTAGTACCAAAGATTGAGTCTTTTCTCCATATTGGAAATAAGCCATGTCCAATATTCTATTTTATACCCCAGTGGCTTCAACTTGTAGCCCAAGTATCTAAGCCCTTCCTCCAATCTAAGTAAAGTGAACTGAAATCTTTGCAGTGCATAATGTATTTCATATGGGGAACATCCAGCCTCTGTGAGGGTCAACATGTTGCTATTAACAGTCATACCAGTGGCTGATTGGAATAGTGTGAATGTGTTCTTCATGTTTGTCAAATACCCTACACTTCCATTAAGAAATAACAAGACATCATCCACAAAAATCAAATGAGTCAATATGTACCCTTTTGTGATATTTATACCCTACAATCTTCCCCTTATGAACTCTTCTTTGACAAGCATGTTAAGCCCTTCCAGGATCAAGAGAAAAAGTAGTGGAGATAGGGGGCAACCCTATCGGAGACCTCTTTCAGAATGAAAGAATGGTGAAGCTGCTCCATTGATTAGCACATTGAATGGTATGTTAGTGATGCAGCTCATAATCCATTTAATGAAATTGAATGGAAACCCTAGGTGGGTTAGAAGCATCCTAATATACAACCAGTTTGCTCTATCAAAAGCTTTAGAGAGGTTAACCTTTAGTATCATACCTTTGATTTTCTTGGAGTGCAGTGAGTGCAAGACCTCTTGGGCAGTTCACTACCTCGTTAATTTGTCAATCTTGTAGAAAGGTGAATTTCTCCTGTGATATATGGGTGGATAGAATGGGTCGCATTCAATTGGTTATGATCTTAGCCATGATCTTATAGACACAATTGTATAATGGTATAGGTCTATAATCGTCAAAGGTGGATGGATTGTCAAACTTTGGAATGAGGGTAATGAAAGTAGAGGTGAAGGATTCATGCATCTTACCATTTATTCTGGAGTCTTCAATTACCTTGAGGAGGTCTACCCCTAGGGTCTCAAAGAAGTCTAGGTAGAAATCGATCAACCATCCATCCAGCTCTAGACTCTTGCCCTTCTTAAATCATTTGAGAGTGGCTTCCAATTCACCTATAGTGACTTCCATAGTTAGTTCCCTACCTTCCTCTTGCTCCACAAATCAAGGGAATAATTGGGCTACTTGTATGATTTCAGCAAGATTTACATTTGGGAGGGGGGGCTATAGATCTATTTGAAATTTGTGGACACCAAAGATGATAGCTGGGGGAAGGTGTTTACAGGGAGGCCTTGCTCATTTGAGAGCTGCCAGATGATATTAATAGCTTTTCGGTCATTTGCATACTTATGATAGAATTTTGTATTGTCATCTCCCTCATGCAGTGAGATCACCCTACTTCTCAGCCTCCATGCTTCTTCGCAATCCTTAAGAATTTTTCCTTTGATGGCATATAGATCAGTGAGTTTGTCCTTGTGTTCCTTCAATCTATAGACCCCGCCCAAGCTATTTTCAAACCCAGTAATTTCCCTTTCTGCATTCATTAAGGATTGATCATCCTTTATTCTCTTGTTATGAGCCCATATTTTTGAGAGCCTTTTCATCTCAATAAGTTTGTGAGAAAAACCTTCAGCTATGTTCCCTCTAGCGGCTGGGGAATGCAACTTCTAGAAGTCTGTGATCATATGTACATAGGTGGGATCCTTTAACCAAGAGGAGCTAGGCCCCCCACTGATCTCCATGTAAATAGGTAGATGATCATAGATTCCTTTGATCCCACCCACTATGGAGTAGACCCAGGGTTAGAAGTCCTTCCTAGATAAGGAAATGGTCAAGTCTTCGAGGAAGATTGTCCTCCCCAACTCTGTTGTTCCTCCAGGTATGCAACAATTTGGCTAAGGGGATGTCCATCAGGTTATGGGAATTCAATAAATTCTCAAAGTAGGCAGATAAGGGGTCCAATTGAGCATGGTTTCCCCAGCATTCAGAGTGACCAATGGAAAAAATTAAATCCCCTCCCATCATTAAGAAATCCTTTTGCAATACCTCTGAGCTAAGGAGATGGTCCCAAAAGGCAGGCCTATGTTGGCATGGCCCATATACGTTGATGGTTCACACATCTATACCCAAATTAGTTGATAATAGGTCTACTGCAATGTACCCTGGACCTTCCTAATAGTTATAGAGATTGATGGAACGCTTGTTGTATCCTAGGGCAAGTCCCTCGAATCGTCCATTAGCGTCGAGGCCTATAAAGGTCCATCTAGGGAACATTGAATAAAGGATATGTGTAATGGAATCAGTTGATCCTAAGGTTTCTTGAAGGAAGATGACATCAATAGGAGTAGCATAGATCAATCTTTGAATGGTTAGTATTTTATCGGGCCTAGTTAACCCTCTGCAATTGAATGAGACAATCTTCATCGAGGGGGGCAAGTCAGATGAGGTGTTTGATGCTCTAAGGGCCCTGTGAATGGTTGATTGCTTGCCTGAGGCAATCTCATCTCTAGCCTAGATTTGTGCCTTTGAGAGGGAGGTGGGTCGACCCCTAGGTAGTTTAGGAGGAAAGGGGGTCATAATAAGGTCTAGTCCAAAATGATCAGAGACCTTTAATTTTTACTTAGCCTTAGATCGAGTCTGATAGCGCGGGGAGAGATGCCCTGCTTCAGGAATCAGGGTAATGAAGGGGGGCAGATCCAGGAGAGATGGGGGAGTGACAGAGAAAGTGGAAGTGGGGAAGTGTATCTCTAATTCCATAATATTTACCAATAAACGAAAGTGCATTAAAACTATCACAAGTAAACAAATGAGAAGGGTTAGGAGAAGAGGAAATCATACCCGAAGAGACCACCACCCCTGTAGCTGCCCTTGTCCTGGTGAGAGGAGGAGAGGAGGCCTGCCACATTTCTTCAGGGTCTCCTAAGAGAGGGCCTTGTCTGAGGGTGTCGGTTCAGCTTGATTCCCTACTTCTCCACTGGGAGGCTACCCCCCCTGATCTTGTATAGTCCTTGAAGTTATTGTCTTTCCTACATCCCCATTTGATTTCTTGCTATTAAGAGGGAAATCCTGATAGAGATGCCCCACCTTGTGACATATTTTCCATCTAAAGGGAACCCCTTCATAGTCCAAATTCTGTCTCCGAGAGAAATTCCGCCATTAAATCATGATGTACTCCTATAGTCCATCACTGGTATCTAGGTGTACCAGTATTCTTGCATATTCCATCCTGCCTATCGTGAGATAGGATTTGTCATGCTCTAGGTAAGTACCCAGGGAGTTTCCGATGCACCTAAAGATGTCTTCTAACCAAAACTGTAAAGGCAGGCTAGGTAGCTAGACCCAAAGAGGGCTTTCTCCAAGTTGTTCCCATTCTAGATCGAAGAGGGGAGTCCACCTGTGAAGGAGCACTGGAACCTATTCTAGATGCCAAATTGTTGTGAGTACCCAATTGGTATGCTCTGCCCTAGTGAAGTGAAGCGTGAACCATCCCCTGACAAAGGTTTGGACAAATGGTGGTTCAGCCAGATGAAGACCCCAAACCTTCATCGCCCACTGCTTCAGCCTTGAGGCACTGTAGAACCATCCCCTGACTCTTCCCATCAAAACTCGGTCGGCTATGTCCATGGCTTCACTCCACTGAAAGTCCTCACCTAAATGAAAGAAAACCTCGATAGCCTTTGATTTCAAAACCCTCTATTTTTTAGCTTTTCGAGATCTTTCATCGAGTAAGATAGGTTGGGAGTCACCCTGGGGAGGGTTTGACACATGTATAGGGATGTCCAAATGGGGCTCAAGTGGGAAAACTCTAGAGATGGGGGGAATCTCAGTAAAATTTCTAGATTGAGAGGTCGTGAAGGGTGACACTAGATTCTCTGGTGCGATGGCGATAGGTTTGCTGGAATGAGCTGCTGAGGGGACACGAGAGCCAGTAGAAGATGGAAAGGAAGTGAGACCCTCTGAGGATATTCTGAAGCTAGGTTCCATGGTTTGGTCCATAAAATGTAGGGTGGATGGCAACAGAGACTGAGCAGTGAGGTTTGGCAAGGAGGGAGATACCTCCAAGAGGGTAACCACCAAACATGAAGGCCCTGAGATCAAGGGCAGTGAAGCAACAGTGTAAGAGAACTAGTAGTCGTAGGGATAGCGACTTGCCAGATTTATCTAGGGAGATGTCCAAATGGAGGTACCTGCTAATGGGTCTTCCAAGTAGTCTACTAGATCCTCCATAACTGTCACTTGTGGGAGATGGAACTTAAATGCATATAAGGATTATTTTCTCCATTTAGAAATGAGATTGGATTTTATTTATTAATGGAAAAGGGCCATTAATTACCCATAAGGGAAAAATCATTGGGGCCATTCATGGCCACCTTGTAACCTCCTATTCCTTAACTTATAATTGGTTAGAGGGATTATTTGGGGTGAATGCATCTTGAGGAAGGAAATCAAAACAATGATGCATCTTGTTCCATAGATAATAAGGAGTGGTCATAGCTTCTCAAATATATTTATCTGAGTAATGAAGTCATGACAGAGAGGGGACTATAGGTCCATATGGGTCAAAAAGGATGAGCCTCTCAAGAGAGGATCTAATGAACAGGTTCCGCCCAAAGGATTTGTCAGGGGCTATACAGAGAGAGATGCCACGCAGAGGTGCTACAAATGATTAGGTGCAGTGAATGCAATATCAGTCTTTGATTGATTGATACATCAGTGCTTTTACATATGCTAATTTTCAACAATTTAATATTGGATGCAAAGGAAAGGGTCTTCTCTTAAGGGCTTGTGGCAAGCCATCTCCAAGGTCTCAAGAAAATTTTTCCTCTATATGTGTATTTCCATTATATTTATATTGATTTCTATATGTGTGGATATATGAGATAGGTCACATATTTTGATACTGGATTTTGCAGGTTGTAAATGAAATAGTTAATAATAAGGCCATATAGAGGTAAAACTACACATTGGAGAGGATTGAGTATGTTTTAGGTTTTTACCATTCTTCCATCTAATTTTTGTGTCATTTATCTAAGATAGGAACTTTATATGTTCTACATCATTTGATTATACATATCAATAGATATATTTGGGCAAGAGCCTACTTCACTACTTATTTGAGCTATGGATCTAGGTATGCCTTCTCCCTCACATTGTTGTAATATTTAGTCACCAAAATTAACAGATAAGCAGTCCACATCACTTTTTTTTTTCTCTAACATAATTCAACTATTGAACCATGTTAAAAAGTTGGGTGTCATGTCTCTTTAATACTTATAGCCCTTGATTTTCCATTTGAATTTCTTAAATGACTCCATCTTCAAAATAGATAAGCCATTGGAATACCTTTCACTCATTACACCAAACCTATTTCCTTTTTATTATTCATTTTCATTATTGCTACATTCTCTTTACTACCTCTCTGTTACCAGGAATAGTGTCCACTCGGAGCTTCTATTCCCACTAAGACTGGTAGCTATTTTAGAAATAAACAAGTAAAGACAACTTTCATTTTCCTTTATGAAAATAGATAAGAGTGGAACAAAGGACACCAACCTTAGTCTTGCGCTTGGTTCCTTACTTGATTCCTCTCCTTCCTGATAGATCTTTGCCACTTCTTCTTTGTCTGCCCAACTTCAAAGAGCACCTGTGGAATCAAAGCAGCATACTACTATCGAAGAAATGAGATCTATATTCACAAACAACATAGGATCAGATATGTATTAACCACACAAATGCATATACAATCAAACATACAAGAATATGGAGGAAAACTTGAATAGCTTTATTAATATCAAGAATAGCAAGAGGATTACAACCAATAGTTCTAACCCAACATCATCCTCCAGTAAGAAAGCCCTTCTTCACCTCAAGTATAGCTTAGATCACCCAACACTGTGAAGTTTCACCAGAAAACCAACAGCACTTCTCTATAAGATACAAGATTCCAGCCCCTGGATCTCTGTGACGATGGATGCATATATAGATGATTGTAGGGGGGTGAGTCATCTTCTGGGGTTTTGATTAGTGTCCTCTCTCTGATAGTTCTTGATTCCACTTGGAGACTGATGATCTCTTACTCATCCCTGGTCGAAAACAGAGAGGCAAGTGTCAGAGGGGAAGCTTCTAGAAGATTCTATGATCTTCCACCTCGCAAACTATCTCTGCCATTTTTCCATTCTCGCCCATCGCACCCTACAGAGGGGCCATCCAGTATGCATCACACCCTTTACACTGGGAAGGTGATATGCATCGCACCTCTGCACTGGGTATTCAGTATGGTCTAGTTTTGACCATTTCTGAGCAGTTTTTAGTGGAGAACTTCTGGGAGATGATGTAATCAGCTGACCTTGTTCTTTTAGGTAGTGAAGCAACTCTTTTAGGGACTTAGGAGCCCTCAGTTTATGGACATTTATGATTTGGGTTGCAGTGCCCAAAATGTCTATAACAATGGCCCCCTAAAGCATGAGGTCGTTAATCTTTTGATGTCGGGTGAAATGCTTTATCATGAGGATCCAAAGTTTTTTCGAGTTGGGAGGCGACCTGTAATAATATACAATACAATACATTATCTTCATAATATTTTTCATGATCTAGTTGAGGCAGCCATTCCCATGCTCAACTTTATAAATTCATCTTCATAATATTTTTCATGATCTAGCTGAGGCAGCCATTCCCATGCTCAGCTTTATAAATTCATTTTCATGTACATAGGACAGACAATTGTCTGTATAGCAGACTGATGATTCGGATTCATCATCCTTTGATTTTGATGATCATCTATTTGGCAATGATGTACATTTGATGTCTTTATATCTTGAATATATCTCAGCCCGGATGGATGAAACTAGATCTGGGGTCTTCAAAACTCGTTCAATCTTCACTCGGAGTACAAGTCAATCCATGTGAAAAAATGTTCTGGAGTCGAACATGGAAAGACATCGCGGTGTGAAAAAGGACTTGGCGTTGAACACCATGCAAAATCTCTCGGTTGAAGGCCATTAATGTAAATCTGTTGCCGAAAGTGAGAAACTTGCCATTGAGGCATGCAAGCTTCAAAGTACTAAAAGGGTTGTTCCTAGGTCGACTTCTTGGATAATGAGCTGATGTCGACAAGAAGTGACCCATCGTAGGAGGGCCTTAATGAATCCCACATCTACGACACCAAATGAAGAAAATGATTTTGGAGGTGAAAACAATCTGCTGATGCAGGGTTCAGGGTGGCGGTCATCAAAGAATGGAGCGTGAATGTATTGCAGTGGGTGAGACACATGTGAATTCTCAAAATGACTTCTCTTGAACATATCAGCGACACTGATGATGGATTGGTAGCGTTAACCCCAAACATGGATGGTGTGACAGACCAATGGTGATATGACCAGTGAATGGAACAACCCAACCTGACTCGAATGTGGAGAGAAAGTGTCATGTTCAAGAGCGACTTGCTACCAATAAAGTTTTTTCAAGTTTTCTTCCCAATTTTCCCCAGTAATTTCTGACCAGTACCTCTTTATTTTTGTCAAGATTGAGGAGGATAACATATGCTTTTTCTATAATTCACCCTTCGAGCGAACCTGTCACTATATTTAACGAGCCTAGCAACAGTGCAACTTGTTCTCATCCATTTGGATGAGTTTGTCGCTATTCGGTTTTAACGAGTTTAATGACAAAGATAACTCGGTCCTTTTCAATTTTAGAGAGTCTGAAAGAGACGAAAAGGAAACTCCAAAGATTATTTTTCGTCATATAATCCCTTAAGTCCAAAAAAGCGTAAAATAATACAAAAGGGATGAATGTTCGGTAATTTTAACGAGTCGAACAAGACAAGCACTCAATCGTTTTGTGTAATAATCCCTCAAGTCCAGAAAGATTAAAATCTAGAGGAGGGATAGCACTTCCGATGACTTTAACGAGCCAGAGAGGCTAATCACTTGGCAATCTTTTCATTTTTTACGAGTCAGTTGAAAAGAGCTTAAAGGAGACTCGTTTTTCGAGGAACAAGTGATGATTTTGGGTAGCAGCTGATTTCAGGTAAGGTTTGGAATTTTCAAATCACGACAGTGTCACAAGGATGGCTAATAGAGTCACTCTTCACAGATGTTCCTCAAAAGGGTAAACAATCAAATGGAGGCAAATGACCGGCTAAAAATAGAGTGAAGGTGATGATGAGAACATGACCAAGGCTCAAAAGTTGATGATAATGCATTCACAATGGTTATTTACCAGAAAATTGGTTCATTTTTTAATGAGCTTAAACTCTGGGGGAAACATTTGCTCATTTCTTATGTTTATTTTTTAACGAGCTTGAATTTCACGTTAAAACTTCTTGTCCCAGTCATATAATAAGGATATCTCATCTAAGATGCCATTTTTTCTGGGGCTTTCACCTTTTAAAGCTTTGCCCCGGATCCTTTCTTTATGAAAGCTAGGAAACGACCAACCTTACGAGTTTAAAGGGTTAGAGGACCTACAAATTTAAAAAATAAATGGTTGCTCTTCACTTGCATGCAAAAAGGTTTGCATGCCCCTTTTTTCATGCCCCCAGGTATAGTGAAAAATTCCTAGGTTACCATATGAAAGCTCTCCATCCGCGTCACAGACAAAATGCTTCCTTGGCGATGTCTACCGAAATAGACAAAGGTGAGTGGCGCAGTCGCCTCCACTCACATAAATTTGACGAGGGAACCTTATTCCAATCTAATCCCATTTTCTTAAATGGACGGGTGTGTCAGACTAGTCATATATCCTCCGCGGAAACCTACTCTACAACCAAGGTTTTTCTGCCAAAATAGACCAGGGTGCATGCCCCCTAGGTTTCAGTCATATCTTCCCGAATCACTCGCGCTCATCAAGCGGACGGACTGGAGATCGATGAGACATTCCTTGTGTGAAAATACCATTTAGGGATGGCATTTGACTATTTTCTATGTGTGAACTGGGGAATGACAGTTGGTCTATGAGCTTGACCACTCTGCCTTCATGCAGAAAACACATTACTCTAAAGAGTGAGGAGATGACGGCTCCCATGGCATAAATATAGTCACACCAAGGAGTAGATTATAATCCAGGGGCCCTTGGACTACCATCACGTTCATGTGAATGGTTTTCCTTCTCAAAGTAAATGGGCACATTGGGAAGGATCCCTAACGGTCGACTGGTTCCTTTGTTAAAGCCTGTTAGATTTCTCATTTCAGGCAAAAGCGATGGCGACCAAGCGCTTTCCAAGCAGTTGAGGAAAGGATACTCACAGAAGCCCTTCATCTATGATGGTACCAGCCATGACCATTTTGTAAGCTTGTACAATGATTCTGAATGGTACACTAGCTGGTACACGGGGTCTGCCTAGTAGATTCCAATCAAAGGAAACAACTAGGTTGCTTGGAGGTGGGACCGAATAGACGGCCGGATATGACTCTGATGAGCTTCCTTCCTGCGGTAAAGGAATAGGTAGACTGCCCCCAAGTTCATCAAAGTCTGTGTTTATAAAAAGAATTTGAACGGTGTCGTTCTCTTTCTCTTCAGTGATGGTATCATTCGAAGATGAACATTCTGAAGGCAAGACCGGTTCAACTGCCACCTTGACCCTTTGACTTTTGTCTGGTATGGATTCAGAGGGTTCATTTTCAATGATAGACGTTTTGGCTGACCATAATGGTGTGCCAGCTAGATTTTCAACCAGTGGTGGACTTGGCAAGAGTTTCTTATATCCAGGAGGGAGCCGTAGCGGTGAAGCAGGATGGTCATCCAAAACACTTTTAGCTTTGTCTAGGAAGGGACAATGGTGGACAGCGTGATCACCTTCACACAATTTACAAGGAAATTTGCGATTCCTTTTCTGTCCAGATACTTCGCTTTCATTGGTTGATGGTGTGCTTTCAACATGATCATCAGAGGTTGACAACACTGGATTGTGCAAACGAGGAGACCAGTCCCTTAAGATCTGAGGGATGCAACGACAATCTCGATTATAGTGGTCTTCTTTGCAAATGACACATGGAGATTTAGGTTTAGACGGTGCGGTGTGAGGATTTTTGCTAGACGATGCATGGTTTCCCCCTTTCGCTTTTATTTCTTTCTTCTTATTTTCTTTTTTCTCTTTCCACTTCTTCTTCTTCTCAGTTACTTGATCTTTAGCTTTACCAGCTTCATCAAGCGAAGAGGAAGGAGGAGAGGGAGAAACAGACGAAGTAGAAGGCTGGGGGGTAACTCTAGTATCATCTAGTTGCTAACTTGACTATTCAATAATTACGGTATTCTGAATGACAGAGGTAGAGAAGAGCCATACAGGCGAACCCATCGTCAACCCTGGAAGTGACAATGTGGCCATATTGGGTGCACCAACATCTCCCCAAGAGGAGAAAGGACTAGGATTTCCTCCAAGGGGAAATCCTTGGTTGGTAGACTCCATTTTTCTCAACCTGAAGACCAACAAGGGAACTTGTGATCTTATTCCGATTAAAATAAATTTTAGACGCTTTGACACAACTTATTTTTTCAATTTTAAAGAGTCGAGAAAAAACAAAAGATGACTCTAGTCGCCTTTGATTTTTAATGAGCCTGAAGTGACAAGTGCTTAGATGGAACTTTTCTTTTAAGGAGTCTGAAAGGGAACGAAAGAGACTTCTCTAGAAATCTAGGCAGAGGGGATTACCAAACCAATCACAAAACTGCAGAATACTTTTTACGATACGGTAGTCAATCTTACCGAATGTTGTGTTCAGTGCATTGCGATCGATAGGGTGGCAGACACAACTTCCTAAGGATAAAGGATATAACCTATTGTGGTCTCCCAATATATACTAGATGGTACATGGGAGCAAAAGTCCGTACTGGCATTTGTCATCTCAGAGTGGAGGAATCACCCAACCAACAATGAAAACAACAGTTACCATGTTTTACAACACCAGAATACATCTCTAGCCTAGACTTCTAGATGTTGTGCGTTAGGTTCCAAAGCATTTTTAGATTCATTAACTTTATTTTATAGTTGATCTTGTTTAAAAATTTTCCTTTCAGGTTCACTGTGTGATGTGTATACAATTCCTAAAATGCAGTCTAAGATGATAAAAACTGTTTAATCTTCTTTTGGCAATGAAAATCCTAGCTACTAAGGAAAGAAATTTGAGAGTCTTTCAACAAAGAGCATAGAGCACACACTAAATGCATTATCCTAAATCAAACCAAGCAGTCTAAATGCAAATGCACATGCACGTATTTGCTTTCATCCTTCTTAATGTATAAATGACGATAAGAAAGCTAAGTGAAAATATGAATTATTTTCAAAGCAACAATACTTAACAAATCTCTTTTCAAAATGAAGTGAAGATAAGGGCGACACTTTGCGATTTCGAAATGAAAACTGTTTTTCGACACTTTAAAAACTACTAATTCAAATCATATACAAGAGTAACAGTACAATTGACTATCAAGAACAATGGGATTCTCTTCTATGACTAAAAACGACACTTATGACACTTTTATATTAAGAAACGACAATTCGACTACACTACTTCTTTGCAAAAGAGAACTAAAAATGGCACACAATACATAAAAACACTTACAATTCTTTGCACAATAGACGCAGAATGATGGAAGAGAAGAGGGTTTTCACAAAGATATACTGACCACAGACAACAAAACTCTTGAATAGAACTGAAAAGAGTGAAGAAAAACCAAAGTCTAAAGGTAAAATTAACCTTCCCTGACCATCGCACCTGTCACACAGGGAATCTAGTATGCATCTCACCTACTACACATGGGAAGTGCGATGCATACAGTCTGCCTTGAAGGGAGGGTGTGATGATACAAGTGCAAGACTTTTAACCAGTCTTTGCTCACAATTTGCAATTCAGTTCAGGGATTTAGGCTGAGTAAGTGATGTTCAGTAAATGTAAATCATAGGGGTTGATCTAAGGAGGTTACTAGAGCCACCACGTAGGGCAATTAGAATGTTTGTCGATCGATTGTTCAATTTATAAAAAAATCATGGAGATAGACTGAAGCAGCATTGATCTACTTTGCATTTGTATAACAAATGCAGTTCAAAGGCTAGCTGGCTTGACATCAGGCTCTGTTTGTAAGTTTATAAAACAAACAAAGATAGACTAACAAACAATCTATTCGCTCCCCAGTGGAGTTGCCATTTTGTTACTGGGAATAGTGTCCACTCGGAGCTACTATTCCCACTAAGACTGGTAGCTATCTTAGAAACAAACAAGTAAAGACTACTTTCGTTTTCCTTTATGAAAATAGATAAGAGTGGAACAAAGGACACCAACCTTAGTCTTGCGCTTGGTTCCTTACTTGATTCCTCTCCTTCCTGATAGATCTTTGTCGCTTCTTCTTTTTCTGCCCAGCTTCAAAGAACACCTGTGGAATCAAAGCAGCATATGACTATCGAAGAATAGAGATCTATATTCACAAATAAGATAGGACCAAATATGTATTAACCACACAAATGCATATACAATCAAACATACAAGAATATGGAGGAAAACTTGAATATATTTTTTAATATCAAGAATAGTAAGAGGATTACAACCAATAGTTCTAACCCAGCATCATCCTCTAGCAAGAAAGCCCTTCTTCACCTCAAGTAAAGCTTAGATCACCCAACACTATGAAGTTTCACTAGAAAACTAATAACACTTCTCTACAAGATACAAGATTCCAGCCCCTGGATCTCTGTGATGAGGGATCCATATATAGATGATTGTAGGGGGGTGAGTCATCTTCTAGGGTTTTGATTATTGTCCTCTCTCTGATAGTTCTTGATTCCACTTGGAGACTGATGATCTCTTACTCATCCCTGGTCGAAAACAGAGAGGCAAGTGTCAAAGGGGAAGCTTCTGGAAGATTCTATGATCTTCCACCTCACAAACTATCTCTTCCATTTTTCCATTCTCGCCCATTGCACCCTACAGAGGGGCCATCCATTATGCATCGCACCCTTTACACTGGGAATGCGATATGCATCGCACCCTCTGCACTGGGTATTCAGTATGGTCCATTTTTGACCATTTCTGAGCAGTTTTTAGTGGAGCACTTCTGGGAGATGATGTAATTAGCTGACCTTGTTTCTTTAGGTAGTGAAGCAACACTTTTAGGGACTTAGGAGCCCTAATTTTATGGAAATTTATGATTGGGGTTGCAGTGCCCAAAAATGTCTATAACACTCTCATTATTACACAAAGTGAACCTAGTAACCATTATGGAAATCCCCCTTGGCTAGGATAATTTTCCTCCATCTAAATTTGATGGGAGGGATGGTGCAAGATAATGCGACCCAATTATAACATATTAGTTACAATGGAAATATGAAAAAATAAAAGTTATTAAAGGTAGCTATACAACTATTTTGAGATGCAGTAGAAAAGAGTATGAGTAGAAGAATTGTAGGAGCTGAATGTAAAATGAGTGTGAGGTACGTGCATAAATAACAGAGATCTAAGATGGATCTAGTTTGGTTAACTAATATCCATTTTACTATAGATATTTGTAAGTAATAAATAGCTTTGTTACAATTTTATGGGCCAATGCCATTGCTTATCAATAACATGTGCCCAAAAAATCATAACTCATTTCATATGACACTTGTTCATATGGCATTTTTTTAATTAATCAATTTTATTAAAAAAAAAAATAGTATAACAACTTTGGAAATACATCTCAATCTTTATTTTATATATTTTATTAAGAATATATTTATATTAATAACTATATAATTAATATATATTGAATCAATAAATTTTAATTAATACATTAAATTAAATTAAATAATTAATAAATATGAAATCAGTAAATCCTAATTAACACATTAACACATTAAAATCATGTAATTATTACATAAATCAAATTACTAGAGAGTCATTTTTCAGACATTGATCAGGCACTTTCAAAAAACTTTGTGGGAACTTTTCAAATTTCAAATGATTTTCAAACAATCTGGTCTTGAAGAATTTTGGGACACTTTTCAGTAGAAGGATAAATCATTCTTTGAGGAGAATTAGCATGTGAACACATATATAGATACTTAACTCCACTATCCTTGGGAGCATGGTGGAGCATTAACAGGTGAGGATCATTAGGTAACAACCCTTCTAGACTATGCAAGACAGGGTTACAAGCTTTGCAGTTATAGCCATTCTTTTTGTGAGGTCTAATCTTCTATGGGTTGTTCCTAAAATAGGTACTTTTTTGGATTTAATGTTTTGTATTACAAAGTGATTTTTGCACATATTTATTGGATTTTAAATTTTATAAGGAAAGCGCTCAGGTTATCCCAAGCTTTGATTCTAATAGGCCTATCAAATTTCCTCAACCTGCATAACCTCTTACTCAAAAAACACTAGAATGGGGCTAAACATGCATATTTAGAGGCCTTATATTCATGCATAAGTCTGCACTACAAATATACTACTTCAAAATTGTTCAGACATGAGATTTGAGACAATTTTCAAAGAGGAATCTTCCATATGGACTTTATCCATAAGTTTATTGATTACTGCTTAGCTCTTCTATCAAAAATGCATGAGTTACACCCTTTTTACTATGCTCCTATTGTAGTACTCAATAAATGTTATAAAACCAACTCACAAAAAGATAGAGAAGAAAGATAAATGACTAGAATTCAACGTCTTCAAGAGCACAATCTCCTTTACCTTACACAAATGAATAATTCTTGGATGATACAAATGACAAGACCTCCTTTCTATATATGGGAGTCTAAGGGGTCATAATATAATCAAAGCCAACATAACAATAATAATGTAAGGGCACAATAATAACAATAGTGGGCTTCTATGAGGCATAATAATAAAAATATGGGGACTACATGGGTACAACAATATAATAATGGGGTTGTACTAATAACACTAAGGGGTTACACTAGTGGTGGGCTCTAGTATTGCAGCAATGATGTTGCAACTCCTGGGGCTCCATCCTTTACTTTTATCAACCCGGTAGTTCGTAACAAACTTGGAAGTGACGGTGCTGTATGCACAAGTACTAGCTTTTGTTGTAGCTGTTACTTGACCAACTGGCACAAGTTCGCTAGGAGCTTAAGCCAACTTCTATGAGAATTTAGAAGAAGATTTTAACTGTGATGGACAAAAGCTAACTCAAAGGAGGCTAGTCTTGCAGAAAGAAGCTGAAAGTGGAAAAGAAATGCAAACCCTAGCAAACCCTAGTTTTACCGACTAACTCTACCAGTGCAAGAAAAGAGATGAAAGCAATGGACATGGATGCCATTTATTTCTAGAAAGGTAAAATGCATGTGACTAAGCTACTTCTACAGTAAAATTTGGAAAAAACATATTTTTGCATTTTTGAGTAATTTTGCAGAATTATTATGCATGTGCTCTAACTATTTTTGACTGTGCAGAGGTTGATTGATGAAAGGAAATGGGGTAAGCTATTGTAGGAGGTTGGGAAGGTGAGAAGAGGGCCTTAGGGGTCCCTAGCACCCTTCCAAAGAGTTTCATAGTGATCAAATCTCGAAAAACCGCTCAGGTGAACTTCTACAGGAAGTCTGCAAGGGTTCTACAGGATGTTCTACAGGAAGATCCGAAAGAGGATTTTGGAGGGTTGATGGTGGAAAAATGGTGGAAAAGTGGAAATTGAGGTTGTATGAGGATGTGAAGGGGTCTAGGACCTGGTGAATGAGGTTGAGGGGTGATTAAGGTGATTGGATTCGTTCCCAGATGGAGGAAGCAATGCTACACCAGAATGTAGAAATTAGGGCAAAGTGAGAAAATGTGGCAAATGAAGGGCAAGAATCTGAGTTAGGGGATGGAGCAGGTTGTATTGATGGAGGAAGGGTAGGCAGGGAGGTATCATAGGTGTTCTGCACATTATTTTCCAAAATTGATCAAACAAAGACTAGGAAAACCAAAGATCTAGCTATTTTGACCTAATTTGACCTAAATACTAGAAATCATGATGGACAGAACTTTATTGGTAGAAAATCATGTAAGACAACTATGAAAACCATGCAAGAACAAATCTAAGCATGTAATCATAACTGGTATCAACTTTCCTAACTAAAAATCTAACACAAGCAATTGCATGGAAAGGCAAAAACAATGTTTTTGTGGCAGCAAGTATGCCTTGGTCTCAGCTCATGGTCCCAAGGAGGGAGAGATGAGATCAAGGATTGGTTGATGGCATTTTTGTAGATATTTTCTATTACCAAACTATCAAATCAACCTAAAGCATGAAAAAGTATCTCAATCATCAAAAACAACCTAAGTAACAAAACAAGATTTTAACCTAATAAGAGAAATTATTGTATGAATGCAACAAGGACACATAAAAGTGCACAAAGGAGGTACTGACAATTGGGTTGGGCCCAACCCCAAGAGCTACAACCTCCTAAGAAATATTAGATTTGGTGCAAAGCTGGATTCAACTTTATTGATCAAAAAATAATAGTTACATCCCAAAAACTGTCTACAAGAAAAAGCTCGAAAATGTGTTGATACAGCACTGCACTAAAGTGCGAAAACATACTAAAACAATGACTAACCTACTGACTAAAATCTAACTAACATCTGACGAAAATCCAACTAACTAAAATGAGGCCCTAAGCCTTCTTATTTATACAAATTGACGACCCCAATAGCCCTCCTAAACTTTAGGAACTCGGCTGCCAAAACATGCAGTTAACAGCAGTCCTACTTGACTTGCTTGGATGCCCTTTGTACTCTGAGTTTTTGATGGAGAATTCAAGGTAAGGGCTCATAAATGAAGGGGACACCTTCCTACAAATCCTCTCCCTTGTTCTTCCACGAATTTGGTACCAAGTGCTCATTTAAACCTTTGATTTTGTTTCAAAATTGACCAAAAATCTGCATAAAGCACACATTAGACTTTTTGGCATAATGACTAACCCAGTTCACTCTATTAGCATAAATGTAATAAAAAACATGCAATAAACTAATGAGAATGGTGGATTAAGTCGAACTAGGAGGCTAAATGAGCCCATATAATTACCCATTTCTGGAGCTCATCATCACCCCCCTACTGAAGGTGTTGCTCATCCTTTGAGCAACTAATCTATCTCTTCATTCTTGCTAGCTCTGGTGGCCTCCTTATCATCCCAAGCTTCTGATGTAGTCTACTCATGTGTGCCATAAAATTTTGCCTTCTTGTCCATGTCCTTCCACTACTCCTCCTATTCTGCTTGTTTGAATTCTTGTGCTTTTCCTGGCTTTAAAATACATGGAGGTTTTCCTTTTTCCTTTTCCTTTTTGTTTTTTAGGTGTGCTTAATGCAACAAGCACAGCTGCTACCTCTCTTTCCAAGATTTCAGGGGATGTTTCTTTCTGCTGCTCTTTCCCTTCACTTCTCGTAGAAATCTCTATGCCCATTGTTTCTGCTTGTGTCACTAATATATCAAGGTGAGTCTTTCCTTTCTCTTATTAGGTCCCTACCTTGGTTGTAGCAGTCTTCCTTTGGGCTTTCTTGGCCTTTTTCTTCCCAACCTTTTTCCTTTTTCGCCTTCTCTATTTTTGTTGTTGTCTCCTTTTCTGTCTCATGCTCAGCGGTCTTGTCAATTTCCTCTTTTTCCTTTTGTTATTCCTCTGTTTTGCCCTCTGCTTGAATATCTTATGCTCCCTCATCAATGTTCTTCTCAATTTCTTCAGTTGGCATGATGTTGAGTTTGTGTTTTAACCAGAAAATAAAATGCCCAGGTGGGAAAAAAACACAGTGAATCACTGAAACAAAGGATAGCTAAATTCGGTTTTTCTGAACCCAAGAAGGAATTTTTCATGTGCTCCTTACAACATCAAATAGTAGTAATTCCCTTGTTTGAAAATTGCTATCACCCAGAATTTGACTGTCTGTTTATGAAAAGAATTTTTTTTTTATAGAACAGAGCATAAGGAAACGTGGTCTTTTCTCAACACATAGATAGATATGTAAATTCAGTTTTTTCTTTTTTTTTCACACACACAAGGTGGCCTCTATTGCAACATGTTTCTTCCTTACAGGAGAATTTGTTTTAAACTGATGAGGAGATTTTGGAATGCAGAGAAAGAATTGGGTAAATTCAGTGAAATATGCAGGCAATCTTTCACGGTTTGTTCAATACACAGGTAGACTTTCACTCTCTTTTTTCATTCTAATGCCATTTTTAATTCACCACCTTACACAAGCAAATCATGAACAGAGACGTTTTCCCGAGCCTACCTCATTTTGATCTTGAAATTCGACGAAAATTTCGGGTTTCCTTTCTGCAGAGCAGTTCTCTGCCTTTCCTATAGAACCCTTCTTGTAGAAGGATCCCAGTTCCTGTAGAACTGTTACAGCTTCCTATAGAATGTTGATAAGTAGGAGGGTTTTGAAAAATGGCCGAGAAAGACTGGTTCACTGCTACGGAGGTGGTATGCAGCTTGTTGCAGCTGCAGGGACGATGATAAAATGGAAACAACGGTGGTGAGAGTATTTCAAAGATGAGTTTGATTGGCTATTTATGGATACTTCCATTAATGGAATGTGAGCTGGCCAAGTGCACATTGGCCCCATGCAGACCGTTGGTCCCCACTACAGTGTTATTATGAATTGTATGTTCTCTGCCTGTAATCACTTCCATCAAGTACGTTGGAGTTTAAACAGCCACCACTACCTGTTTTTAATTTTCTTCCCTAGATGGCTGAGCAAACATGCCGATTGCACCCACTGAGCACTATTTGAACTAGACGAGGCACTGTCTGAACTGGATGAGGGTGGCCAGTTGGCTAGCCACCGATATTGTTTAATCACAACCATCTCACTATCCATGCAGTTCCTAAATTACATTCATGCAATAGAGGAACGGGTTTAGTCACGTACCTGGAAGTCTAATGCATTTGTTCTGAAGTGGTGTGGCCTTTCATTCTGCTGCATGCTTTGTTTCTATGGATGCATGCTAGTTTGGTTGCTGATACGTGGCTATTTTTCTTATGCATGTATCCTCTGGTTGGATGTAAGCTATAGAAGTTTGTTTCAACATTCAGATTTGCACCCTCATGCTGCTAATGCTGGATTTTTGCAGGACAGTGACTTGTTTTGTCCATAGCTCCCAAACGATAGACTGGATTGACTTGAAGCTTTCTGAGCATGTTTCTATCATCATTATGCAACTCCTATAACAAAATTGTGGTCAATGGATGCACAAATTTCGAGAAAAACTTAAAATAACTGAAGGTGACAAAGGTAATTTTCTCGGAAACCATGCACTGGAATTGGCTAAAAATGCTTGGGCATGTTACTATCACTTATATGCATCTCCCCATGAAATAGGTTTTGAAATGGATGCACGGATATGGAGAAAATGCAAAAATGGCTGAAGGTGATGGAGGCTGATTTCTTGGAAACCCTACACTGGAATCGGCTAAAATTGCTTGGGCATGTTGCCATCATCCCTGTACAACTCCCCATAAAACAGTTTTTTAAATGGATGCACGGTTTTCAAGTTAGGGAAAAAACAAATTTCTGCTCTATGTATTTTTGTTTCAAAGCGTTCTGCAGTTTTTTGCACATTAAGAAAAAATGAGCTTGGGATATAATGCAGACTGGGAATTGATGGGAGAGAGGTTTGAAGATTGTAGGAGGATTTATGAACCCTTTATGAACTTCCATGTTTTCCAAACTACTTTTTAAAATCCATTTCTAGCTTTCTGTAATTTCTACAGGAACTTCCTATAGAAAACACAGTTTTCAGAGAAGAAGCACAATGAGGTGGAAAAAATAATGGAGAAGGGTGAGGGATGGAAACAGGGATGTTTACAGGCCTCATAGATAGATTCTCAACCTTCAGGTCCCCTTCTGAGATTGATTTTGGTTTGTTTGTATGTTCTACAGGATCTTCCTGTAGAAGACACAGAACATCCTGTACAAGACACAAAACTTCCTGTAGAAGGTGAAATCTCAGTCTGAATGGGACCAAATCTTGGGAAAGGGTAGTGGTCATGGAGGAATGGATAGTGAGGGATGCTTGTAGCTTGGTGCTGACCTCTCTCTTTGTCTTTAGCGATCCTCCTAACCTGCAATGTCCTTCCCGCAAACTACAATTATTCAATAGAAATTAGGTTTATTTTTCTTTTTCTCTTTTCTTCTTTCTTTTTTCTCTTTTTTTTTTTGAAAACAACTAAGGTGCCTCAAGGAGATTTTCACTCTAATTGCCTGCCCTGGGCGCCTCTAAGGGGGGTTTTCACCCAGGGATCTTATTTTCTTTTCCTTTTCTCTTCTTTCCAACCTATTGACCACCTCATGGAGGTTTTCAATCAAAGAGACAATCTAAGGCGCCTCCGAGGAGGTTTTCACCTTAGATTTTTATTTTTCTCTTATTTTCATTTTTTATTTTTTCCTACCCTACCCTACTTGAAAAACAAAATCATTTTCAAGTATAAGAATACTTCCAATGGAGCCATGTGCACATTGAAATTAGAGACAAAATGATGTGGAGGCTTGAAATGCATGCTTTGACAGCTATCCAGATTTCAAAGACAAAATGATGTGGAGGCTTGAAATGCATGCTTTGACAGTTATCCAGATTTCAGAGACAAAATGATGTGGAGGCTTGAAATGCATGCTTTGACAGCTATCCAGATTTCAGAGACCAAATGATTTGATTTTGAAGGGATCAAGCATAGCTGAGGAAGAGAGTACTGTTGATCTGATAATCACCTTATGAGTGACCTCAGTTGAAGACTTATTAAAGCAAAAGGTATTACAAACTCATGTGTTGGTGTGTTTGTTCTGTGTTATTGAAACAACAGATCGATCAGATTGCCAATACACAGACATTTTAAATGGAAAGACAACAGAGAAATATAGTAAGCAATACTAGAAACAAACAGTTTTTAATAAGGAGTTCACCCTATTATCCAGGGCTACGTCTCTGGTCCAGCTTCAGTGGTGGCCTTGTTTTATTGTTTCTTACAACAAAGAATTTACAATGCAGGGACTCAATATGAGTTCCCCTAATACCGCAGATTTTGCTTGGCAGGGTGGTTCTTGGATTCCCCAAGCCACTCGGAGTTCACAGATTCTTTTTCTTCCTACCAGCTCTATGACCTTTGGTCTACAGTGGAAAGAGCCAACGGTGATGCTCAATCCAGACAGATTCCTCTATGGGAAGGCTTGAACCTTTAAGCTCTCTAGTGCTTGATGCTACCTATGGTCAGCTTGGCCCTTTGTCTCTTCTGCTCGGCTTTACTGCTTTCTGTGTTCAGTCCTCCTCTCAGGGTTCACTGTTCACTATCTCTCTAGTCTCTTGGATTATTCTCCCAAATTCTCCTCTCCTTTTCTCGATTGTCTCTGTTCATGGCTTTAACCAGTCGATCCTATGCTTGTTCATTCCTCTCCTACCTGCGCTGATTCTCCTCCTGCAGCTATGCTTGGAGTTCCCTGTTCGGTGTCAGCATGAATGCTCAGGGAGTGCCACGTGTCTCCATCTAACTAGTATTAGCATGCTTTGTCGGCTCGTTCCTCCGATTATGTTGCGAATACGCTCTTTCTCCACTGTGGTGGTCAACGGATTCCAAATCCCTTTTAAATCGCAGCTTATTTCCTTGTCAATTCTGCTTCTTTCCATCAGGCACAATCTCAATCGTCTGATCTAGGCTACTCTAGATCCAACATCATACGCACGTCGAGCATGGTTAACTTGCTCGACCGTTAACACGCAAAAACGGTAGTTTTTCTCTCACCTCCGCTGCCACGTGTCGATCGTTGATTATGATCACTCCGCTTTCTCCAAAACCGCTTACCATTCAAGGGCGTCCCGATCAAACCGTCGGTTTCTAGGCCATGGGTCCCACCATTGTACATTGGCACTTTTTACCTTTTTCCACCCGTGGTCCTCGAGCTCCCAATGTCACCGAGTTCCTAAGGCTCCCCATTTTAGCCCTATTCGCCTAGCGAAGTGCGATCAAAATCGCCTCCTTTTCCTAATTTGGGGCTCCCAGGGGCTATTTTGGCCTCCTACGTAGTCTCCATGGGCCTCAATCAGCGCGCTTTGACTGAGGTCCTCGTCGTATTGCACCGGCTACCATGGCCACTGGTTCAGGGGGTTTTTGATGCTGTTTTGGATTTCAGTAAGGATTTGTTTCATCCCGATACAATCAAGGTGCTTTGTCAATCATTTATGGATCCAATTCAGATCACGACCTCCCTACTGAAAAGGCTTTTGGACCACCAAAATTTTGTTTTCTTCAAGCATCAACTAAGTAAGGAAATCGTTGTCTCACTTGTCCAATTTCAATCCACTTCACATTGTTTGGCTTTGAACCTTTAAGCCCAATCCTGAGGTACTCCACCTATCCACTACATGTCATCCTCACCTTCCTATCTAGCACTGTGTCTTCCTGCAACTCATTAAGATATTCAGGTAGCAGGTCATCAACAGAAGGTAATTGACTCTGCTCTTCAGGGTCCTCAATCACTGAAGGCTCAAAAAACCTCAAGCAGTCTACGTTCATGACTGAGTAGATGTGCATGTAAGCTGGTAGATCAAGGTGGAAGGCATTTTCAGCAATTTTCTCAAGTATCCTGAAGGGTCCATACCTGATAGGTTTTAGCTTTTTACCTTCACCTTGCATTCTGTCCTTGCTGATATACAGCCAGACTTGGTCTCCAAATTGAAAACTATGCTCCATCCGATGCTTATCATGCCTAGCCTTGTACTTGGCCTGGCTCTTTTCCAACTGTTCCTGTACTGCCTGGTGGATCTCCTGGATCTGTTCAATGAACCTAGTTGCCTTGTCCACATCACTATGTTTATCAACCATGGTACCTTTACCAAAGACAAAATTCAAAGGAGACCTTGGTATGAAACCAAAACAGGTCTCAAAAGGAGATCTCTGTGTAGAAGAGTGTTTGGCTCTATTGTAAGCATGCTACACATAGCACAAGTGGTCATCCCAAAGCTTAGGATGTTTGCTGCAATATCCTCTCAGTAACTGGATCACTATCATGTTAACTACTTCTGTCTGGCCATTTGTTTATGGATGGAAAGTTGTGCTTTTCTTTAATTTGGTGTCCATTAGTTCCCACAGACTAGACCAAAACCTTCCCACAAATCGGGTGCCTCGATCAGATATAATAGAAGTGGGTAATCCAAAATGAACCCATACATGTTCAAAGAATACTTTTGTAGTTTGTTTAGCTGTAATTTGTTTACTACGGGGTATTAAAATACACATTTTGTTGAACCTATCCACAACAACATATAGATTATCATGACCTTTCCTAGATTTAGGTAGTCCTCCAACAAAATCCATGGAAATGCTTTCCCAAGGGTGAGAAGGAACTGGAAAGGGAGTGTACAAGCCTAGTTTTCTATTGCTGGGCTTGCTTTTAGCACACATGGCACACCCCTTTACATATCTAGAAACTGTCTCACTCATTTTCGGCCAATAGCAGAACCTTTGCAGCTGTGCAACCATTTTACTCACCCCAAAGTGACCTGATATCAGAGAAGTGTGTGCTTCCCTGATTATCATTTCTATCTTAGTTTGTGGAATGCAGAGTTTCCCACAATAATATAAGAGTCGCTCCTTCACATGATAGTCCAATTCTTCTACTCTTTTTCCTTGACTCAAAGTTGCATATACATCTTTAAAGTCCATATCCTGCGCATACTATTCTATGTAGATTTCATGCAGCACAGAATTATGCTTAAGTATGGTAGATGCATTTATAATGGGTCTAGATAACATGTCTGGGACCTTGTTATGTATGCCCTTTTTATATCTGATGACTAAATGAAACCGTTGTAGAAAACCCATCCATCTGTAATGTCTTGATTGTTGTAATTTAGTATGGGAGTGTAGATATTGAAGTGGTTGATGATCAGTATGTATTACTGTTTCTTTGTCCATTAAATAATGTTTCCACTTTTTCACACTCTGAACTAATGCATACAATTCTTTATCATATGTAGGATAGTTAACTACTGTAGGATTAAAAGTCTCAGAATGATAACATATGGGTTTATCATGTTGTGTAAACACTACTCCCATGGCATAGTCACTGGCATCAATTTGGATCTCAAAAGGTCTTTGTAGATCTGGCAGTGCTAGTACAGGTGTTGTACTAATCTTTTCTTTCAAGGTGTCGAAGGCTTTCTGTTGTTTGCCTCCCCACTGAAACGCCTTGTTCAATCCTGT